>JAGFPH010005295.1:7811-24937 GCA_018207615.1 Philaenus spumarius
AATCGTAAATCAAATTTCAAAATATCTAAAGCAAATACCTTCTTTTTATTTAAGACTAAATAATATCGTACTACTAAGGTAGTATTACAATAATAACACAAATAATTATAATTATAATCAGCCCTGGTATAAATAAACTAAGTTTACAACCATGGCTGGATCTAGGAACCGCGAAACCCTGCGATGCGGGGCGCCCAAAGCCGTCTACTCAAAAAATTAATGAGGCTAATATAAAAAAGTATAAAGTATTGAGTTTCAGTAGTGGCAGAAAATTTCTAGTTGCAAACAAAGTTCTATCCGTATTAACAACGTATATTTATTGCTATTGCTTGTCAACAACACGACAACTCGCCGTAAACTGCTCACTGCTCAGCTGTTAAGTGAACGCTTAAGTGAGCTGGGAGTCATTTCCATAAACGGCAAACAGGCTTCTAATCTTGACTACAAAGAACTCACCAAACGATTTTCTCTAATGAAACCAAGAAAAAACACTTTTTAGTAAAATCACTTGCAAATGTGATTTTTTTGTGTATTTCATTTCATCTTTGAAATTGTGAGTCGTTTTACATTTACAGCTTATTATTTTACACACTTACAATTATAACAAATATTTATATTTAAAATTTTATATTTATCTAATCTTTTCCTGAAAGTAGTTTAAATTGTAAAAAGTATAAACCTGTTAATCTCTAAACATTTTACACTTTAGAACTTAAGTTCATTCATGTAAGTTCTTAAATATATATATAAATTCTTTGATAAGGCTTGGCAAAATTTATTTGATAAACTTTATTTTAAACATCCCTCTACTTGTTTTATGAAAACATTGTGTACAGTTTGGGGGACACAATGTACAAATTGCGGGACCCTGCAAAATTTCTGCAAGGGTTATTCGAGAAACATCGATACTCTTCCCTCCATCGATGTCTTCTCGAGGGGCCCTTGTAGAAATTTTGCAGGGGCCCGCAATTTGTAAATCGGTCACTAACATGACCAAACTGAATAGCTATCTTGTGCACTAATCTGGTCCAAAGTCTTAAACTAGAAATATATTGGTTTGTATAATGTAATACAACTTTATATTGGCTTAGTAATACAAAACTTTTCTTTTGTTTATCAAACTTCACTAAAATCTTAGTAATCGTTTGCTTCAATTTGTTCAACTACATTTAGTATAAAAGTTCAAACGATTTAATCGTTCTTTTTCCTATTTTAGTTACAAAGATGGTTCCCGAAACATATACTTTACTCCACTTTGTTTTGTTGCTTTGCTCATTTTAGTTTTCACTGCCTGAAACTTCCTCAACCTATCACCAAAATCCGTTTTTATAATATATTACAAATTTTAATACACTATAAACTTATTGCACAATCTCTAAATATCTAAACTAAAGTTTTTATACATTCTATGTATTACGGGTTATGAAAACATAATATTAAAATATGTTATACAAACTTACAAATGAAAATTTCAAAAATCTACAACTAATATTATAAAATATATTAAAAGAATTCTACCTTGAACAAGACTTTAGATGTCTTATGATTACAACTTTTATCCAGTTACATAAGAAATAATTTCATCTTCGAATAAAATAAAACTCAATTGCATGTTCAATCTACATAATATTTTCTGCTGACACTCAATCTTTGGTTTTGCATTCGTTTTAAATACATCCATTATCTCTAAATTAAACTCTGTTGATGTCTTTCATCATTTAATGAACACAAAATCACTTTGCGCAGACTTTCCGAGAAGGTAGATTTTCTTTCTTAGTGTCATAGATCACAATATCCAAATGTAAAAAAATTCTCTGTATATTACAATATATTCTCTGTAAAAAAACTATGTACTACAACAAATAAACTGTTGTAAAATTCATAAAATCATGAGTTATTTTGTAATAAAAATGTATAATGGTTTTAACAATAAATTTCCTCAGTCATTCAGTACTAATATTGAAAATGTAATTTACAAGGATTTATAAATCCAGTATATATACACAAATCCGTTTGCCTAATTTTACCAATGTTTAGAAAGAAACTAACCATTAAAGAAGCTCAATGACTTAAGGGTCGGCTCTAGTAAACCAGAAAGCAACCTGCGACTCCCTATAGCGGCGGTAGGTTACGCGGACATTGCTCATCCTAAATCTATTTAAAACCCGCAATTATACAAATAGTGTTTTTAAAAAAATACTAAACTCTTGAGGACAAAATTCTTCATCCGAATGGGTTGGTAATTTTTCGCTATAATTAATAGTTACAACGTAAAAAATATTTAAAATCACCCTATAGCGGCAGTAGATTACACGGACATTGCTCAGCCTAAATCTATTTAAAACCCGCAATTGTTCAAATAGCGTTAAAAAAAAATACTAAAATCTTGGAGACGAAATTCTTTAGGCGAATGGCTTGGTACTTTTTCGCTATAATTAACAGTGACAACATAAAAAAATATTAAAAATCAATGTTTTAAATTGTTAATAAATCTTAAACAAAATATTTTTCTTAGTTTTTAAAAAGCCATTTGCATGCATATTGACCATAGCTTTAAAATGACATATCGTTTATAATTTTCCGATCAAAAATAAAGGAAAAATTTGGATTTTTATTTAACATTGGTCTTATGGAGTGTCAGCCAACATGGCCGACAGCTAGAGCCGACCCAGAAGTAGGTTTACTATGATTGTAGCTGAATTTAACAATAGTCGCCTTAAAAATAGTGCTTTTGATTACAAATGTATATTTTATTTTTGTTTCTCAAACAAATTTCTTTGACACAGCTATTATTCATGCTTGTACTTATATAAAGTTAGAGGTAAAAATACACGAATTTAGGAGTTTAAATATTATCAGTTTGCAGAAATATCTAAAGGACAAATATAGGACGGATTTAACAATTTTGTTAAACCAATAACGGAAATAAAACCATAAAGAATTTATACAAAACCTTATTTTAGAATACAATACTGGTTGTTCTCGTTTAATCTCTATTAAATAAATATTTAAAAATATTTTGTTTGTCATCAAATATGAGTGAAAGGTAGGCCTATGTAATATTAAATGCGGTTAGATGTTTCTTACTATACATGTAATAAAAGTTTTATGTTTTACTTTTCCTTTTAAAAATGTAAGGTGCACAATTAAATATTTCTACGGAACTACAATTTTTTTTCAGTACGCCACCTCAATCAACAAATTTCACATTGCCTAAATACGAAGTGTTTTTTGTAACAGATTAATAAATGTAACATATTATCATTAAGGAAGAAATATAGCCTATTATTCAATAATTTGATCGGAAGAAGGGCTTTTATTCTTTATTAATATTCTTAGTATGACAAGAAAATTTGGTTAACGTAGGAGGAAATAAACAGGACGAAAATTGTCTTCTTCTTCAAACCGAAAATCTGTTTTATAAATAAAACCTTTTCGCCAGAACATTCCAAAACTCTGTACACGTAAACGTAGTGTTAATCCAACCTGAATAATATTTTAAAGAAACATTCGACCTTTATTCAGTTTTCCCAGGCCTAAAACAAAATCCATTTTGTCACTGTTATTCACTTAACCGAATTTCAAATCACGCTGAAGACTTGTAAAAGCGTATTTTCTCCAGTAATCCGTTTAAATTGAAAAACCAAAGATGTCTCCAACGGCACGATTATCTATCGCTCTGTACAGCTTTACTCTCTTCACATTTTCAATATTAAATTTTCCCAGTGATTTAGGTTTATTTGGGGGTGAATAGAAAGTTTGTTTACCCCTTATAAGGTATTTATATTCAATTAATTAATTATATTCTATTAGTTATCAGCTGTAAAATTACATTTATTATTTTTCGAGTTGATTCCAGCATATTTAACGGCCCATCTCACATCTGAGTACCAAAAGTAACTTGCATTATGTAAAATAAATCTTACTTATATTTATTATTATTATTTAACACACTTTTTACCTACACTTCCCAGTAAAACATTTTATTGCCTTTTTTTTACAGATTTTGTCAAACTTTAAGTTTTGGAAACTTATTTCTCCTAATTCTTAAATACAAGTTTATCCTAAATAAATATTAATTCAAATCGTAATTCTAGAAATTTTTAGTTTAGTTATATTAATTTATATTTATTTGTTGAAAACTGTTACTGAAAAACATACTAAGTTCATAGCAAGTTTTACAATAGTAAATTCTTATTTAAGAATGTTTTGCCTTCACAAACAGAACGTTTTCACTTACTTTTTACTTTACCTTTCTTGGTTTAAGTCAGTTATTTCAGATATCATCCAACCATGGACAAAGTAGCTTTAAATGAGCTAAATAAACCACAGTAGCTATAAAGTCTGCCGGTACAACGATAGAGCAGACAATAAATTTAACTTAGTGTATTCTATGTTTTTTGTGTGTGTGTGTTTTAAAGTATTAGGTGTTGTAAACACATGAGTACGTGAGTTTTATTTCAACAAGTAACAACAAGGTATATTATTCGAATAAGCAATTACGTGATAATGGCTTAACAATAGCTGAAACGAGAAAAAATTGGTAAAAACAGAAACATCAGAAGACAATTACAAAAAAAACGCAGTAATAAATTAAGTCTATAAAATAGCTGTGTTAATATTTCAAAAATTAGTCTACTAATTTGTTGATTGAAAAATCTGTTTATAATTACTATATTAAATTCAGTTGAGTTTCATCTTTGGCTCGGGTTTTTTCAATGAGGAGTGGAAAATTATTAGGTAATTAATGCGAGGTATTCAATAGAATTTTATATCAATTAAGCTAAACAATTAGTATTTATTTCTAATTTACTTTAATTAAACAATTAATATTCTGCGTGTTGACTTTACGGCGCGGCGCTACATACCACTCCGCACAGTTGTGTCACGCATTAGCATACACTACGCCCAAATCACAGGGTTCGCTAATGGCTTCTTAATTGTTCAACAATTTCCCTTTGACTTCATCAGAACAGTATTGGTAAAATATTATTATTCAAAATCTACTAATTTCAATTGTTTCAATTATTCATATATGATTCAGATATGATAGTAAGTAAATCTTTGAACAACGAGGGCAATAATATTTCAACTTCAGCCATTGCTTATAAACCATCGCAAAATACTCATTTATTCACAAAATCTCATTTATTTAACGCATTTCTTCATATTCCCCGAGGAATTAAAATCCCTCCTTGCCGACAGAACGTGCTTCGCTTTGCGCTGAATAATTCACAAACGGCTTTGGAAGCGATCCGTTTAAAAGGAGCAATAAATTTACATTGACAGGTGTTCCTAAGGACAAAAATAAAAGCAATAATAACTTAAAGCGTCGCTTTGGGGGGGGGGGGGCAACGTTTAATAAATTAAAACGAGTTTCAGGTCTGCAAAAGCTTTAAATCTCTGTTTCTTGGCAATTTTTCTCTTTAAAGTGTCACATGATTTATTTTACTAGTAAAATCTACGCGAATAAGAAATAATATTTCGATTTTGCGTTCTAAACATAATTAATTGAAAATAAATGTTGCATGTGCTATTAGTTTAATATCTAAAGTGTTTCCTATAGGCTACGTATAATTTATTTCTTACATATTATATTTATTAATTTTCAATTTGACAAACTCATTTCATTCAGGATGTTATTAAATAAAGATAACTTTCAGATCGCATTGCATGTTGCTGTTTAACCTGTAAGTGATCTATATATATATATAATATTCAATGTATGTCCGTCTGTTTGTACGTTTGTCTGTTTGTACGTTTGTCTGTTTGTATGTTTGTCCTTTATGCGTTACCAAACCGTCCATCCGATTGCTTTGAAATGTTGCATAGTAACACAGGTTAACCCTGGGAAGGTTTTAGGCCATTTACCGAAGTCCTAGGACATTAGGGCTACGCCCCAGTGGCCCTCAAAGTTTCAATGTTAATCTTATGGAAGGTCAATAAAGATTTCTTTTGATTTTATCAGGGGCACAAAAAACAGCTGTTCGTATGAAAAGCTTAAAACAGCTGATTTTGATCAACAACTGATTTGGATAAAAAAATGAATATAATTTTAGGTTAGGTAAATCAAGCAATGAGCAGAATCCCATTATAATTTACATCGGCCCTCAGGGATACGAATTACAGGCTTTCAAAGTTTCAAATTAAGCAATAGCAAAGCATTGCCGGGTCAGCTAGTCTATACTAATATTATAAAGAGGTAAAGTTTGTTTGTTTGTTTATTTGTTTGTTTGTATGTAGGGGGTAATCTCTGGCACTACTGAACCGATTGAAAAAATAGTTTTACTAATAAAAAGCTACACTATCCCTGAGTAACATAGGCTATGATTCATTTCGATAAAAACCTTTTTTTATTTGAATATTTATAAATTTAATTGGAAAAATTCTTAGGTTAGGACTAGAATAATAAACCAACACATGTATTTACATTTATTACCATAGCAACCAATTGAATAAAATAACAGATAATATATTTGCTCCAATATTTCTATTAACAGCTGATTTCAAAATTTGAAGCAATTATTTTTGTATTTCTAGCTTTTAGGTTAGGATTTTAAAGAGTAGACCTGAGCCTTGCTGGTTCTTTTAACCGTTATTATAACTGCTTTAAAATATAAGAAATAATTTAAATTGAACATTTAACATTATTTACCGTCTTAGTTTTGAGATTATTATTAATCCTACACCTTTATTATAAATAAAACATAACATATGTTTTTAGAAGGTTACGTTGGGGGTTGGCGTGCGGAGCACGCTGGGGTCTCCCCTAGTATAATATAAAATTATATCTCTATTTT
This sequence comes from Philaenus spumarius, assembly GCA_018207615.1. Taxonomy (NCBI): domain Eukaryota; kingdom Metazoa; phylum Arthropoda; class Insecta; order Hemiptera; family Aphrophoridae; genus Philaenus; species Philaenus spumarius. The sequence goes on from JAGFPH010005295.1 coordinate 14,612, forward strand.
TAATATTATGATAACTTAAATGCTGTTTAATCACACTACTATTAAAGTAGAGAGTATAGTATTCTACATTCCTTAATAGAATAGCTTGAATGATTATCCAGACGTGACTCTAATAAGCACGGCGCTAGATACCGATTTAAGCACGGTTGTGTAGCTCATTTGCATAACCAACGCCTGAATCAAAGGGTTTACAAATTATTCCGTAATTGCTAAAATAGTACTTCTCTCTTTGTTTCACAGTATCGTGCAACTATACAGCGTTTTAATGCCTATTCTGAAATATATTATTTGGCATTAGTCCATTCAGCGCAAAATTACAAAACGATCATCACGTTAAAACTCAGTCTAAATTCATTTGACGAGCAAACATTGTTGTCTTTCAAACCAAATCTTATACTCAAACTATTGTAACATGTGTAATTTTCATTTACACACCCGTTATAAACCTATAAGTGGCAACCGTTTTGTCATTGTGTTAGTAGATACTAGCATTGTATTTGGAATGCAATATTTTGTTCCACTGGGAAATCGACTTTTTTGGCGCTATCTATTGGGGAAACGAAGGAAGCTGGTTGGAAACACCAATGCTTACAATACTTTCTCCCTAGCGCTACCTCGCGGCGCGATCATGTACTATTTTCGCGAACACCTTTTTTCCGGCACATAACCCCCGTATGGATGCAAGATCTATTTATTATTCATGATCTATGTTACTAGGGAGTTCCACCCCTTGATCGCTTCGCTCACAAACACTCGCAGCGACTAGCTGTGAAGCAAATGCAAACAGATCAATGTATACTTAGATATTTTCACGGATATGACGATTTATTAGGACAGATGCACTTGGATGAGGTACGGTGGGGGAATGTTGACCTAGATCCTGACGATTGCGCACTAGGGATAGAGTTTTTGAGTGAATGACAGGATTTATTTATATAGTAGAAAGATATTAACGTAAACTAAAGAAACGTTGGTTGTTTAACAAAACTAAAAGATTCTAAATTTGTTTAGTTAGTTGCTATAGTAATAAATGTAAATTCTTTCAATATACTTTTGTTGGTTCAGTGTAGGTTTAACCTAATACTTAAGGTTGTGTTAAGCTTTTAATTCAAATTAGATATTTTATTTATAATGTGTAATAACAGATGTTTGAATTATACAGTGAAAACTTTGGTTGATTTTTGTTTGCCTTTGCTTTTATTTTGTTATCCTAACCTAAAAAAACTGTTGGTTGTGAGTACTAATAAATTGATTATAAATTTTCTAAGTTGGTAGCCATTTTAATCAATGTAAACAAACATTCGTTGCTAAGCTTCTCTGTTCCAAATCAGTTGTTTTATCTACTATACGGCTGGGCGTGAACACAAGAGTTTTCACTTGTGTTATGCTTTAAAATCAATATTTTGCAAAACTATTTCTTAGCGTGCTTCTTTGACCTCATAAGAATACACTTTTACATTTTCGTACTTTTATCTTAAGTGGGTTTTGCTTTATTTTGATTCCATGTCAGTCAATCAGTCAGGACAAAGCAGATAGTATAGCAGGATAATACAGGGCTCCACCCATGCTGGCTTCACTCACCAGCCCCAGCGGTGACTCGGTGCAAAGCAAATACAAACAATTTATTGTCTAAATCAGTTATTTTATTTATGATAATATATAAAATAGATGTTTAAATTAATACAGTAAGCCTTTTCGTTGACATTTGGTTTGCGTTTGCTTTTGTTTTGTTAACCTAATCTAAAAAAAGCTGTTGGTTGTTAAGACTAATTATTACCTGATTCTAAATTTACCAAGTTGGTTGCTGTGATAATAAATGTAAATACTTTCAAGAAACGTGTTTTGGTTCAATATAGGCCTAATCTAAAATTATGTTAAGTTTTTTGTCTAAATCAGTTATTTTATTTATAATCTTATCTTCTAAAGAGAGAGATAATTGTCTGTCTGCTAAATGGATCTGGAATCTCCGTCTAAGGATTTTTGATTTTTTGATTTTATATGGGGCTTTTGGCCACGAGAAATCGATTGGAAATGGTCACCAGTCTGGGAAAATTCGTTTTCTACGTCTTTTTATTAAATTAAAAAGTGAAATTTGTCCATTTTAAACAATACAAAGCACAGCTGATGCAAATGTTTTCAATGTCATTACAATAATCATCTGTTTTCTTTAAACGAAGCACAGCTGATGCAAATGTTTTCAATGCCATTACAATAATCATCTGTTTTCTTTTAAACTGTATTTTATTAGAGGTAAGCCTAATGTTGTATCTATTTATAGTTACTATGGCAACGAATACTTCTGCTAAATAAACATACCCTTTATTTAGTTGTTTAATGTTATAGGCCTAACCTAAACGATGTTCACGGAAATTTGCAATAATAGTTATTGACGTGAGCGAACTAGGCCCTAGGCCTAAATCGATATTGAAATATTAAACTTTAATTTAGGCCTGACTTATTTCTGAGGCATAGCGTTGAGATTATGGTTAATCCTATAAACTGTATTTTTATTACAGGTAAGCCTAATGTTGTATATACCCTTTATTTAGTTGTTTAATGTTATAGGCCTAACCTCAAAACTCAATAATCCAATATTTATTATTGAAATCATAGCCCTGCTTATAATTGAGCTTTAGCTCGGTCTCCTGGTACTAATATGTAAAATAGATGTTTAAATTAATACAGTAAGCATTTTCGTTGACATTTGGTTAACGTTTGCTTTTATTTTGTCAACCTAATCTAAAAAAAGCCGTTGGTCGTGAAAAATAATTTACTGGTTATAAATTCGCTAAGTTGGTTGGTATGGTAATGTTGTAAACGCATTCAACAAACAGATGTGTATGGGCGTTTTGCGAAGCTGTTCATTCAAATCAGCTGTTTTATGTGCTACAGGGCTCTGATTGTACTTCCGAATTTTCACTATTTTTACACTTTAAAATTAACATTTTGCACAATCCTTTCTTGTTGTCCGTCTATGACCCCATAGGAATGTATCTTCAATTCTTTGTTCTATCGTATTTTGTGTTCTACTTATTTCTATGTCAGTCAATCAGTCAGTCAGTCAGTCAGGACAAACCCGCTTATACGAGTATATACAGAAAACCATTTAATTAGATTATGTGTTATTTTCAACATACTACTTTAGTTGAATGTTCTAAAACACATTTGAGATATAAAAACAAATCGTTGTACAAAAGTAGTTTCAAACTACTTTTGACAATAGTTTCAACTGTGAAGATGGAATTATTTGCTGAAAATAAAGTAGGTATAAACACTTACAGTTTAATAAAATCTATCCTTCTTCTAACAAAACACATTTTTATACACCTTTTTTGCCAGTGACAATGGACGAATAAAATGTATTTAAACTCTGCATCTCGTTGTAACTATCCCCCATATAAACTTCCAGAATTACATATTGTTAAATAACTCTACTTTTTACTTCTAATTTCCATTGTAACATTCAACTCTAGAGTTTTTTATACACATGAAATATTTATATTTTTGTGATTTTATATTAATACCCGTTCTTTTGTAGTACTGCAGGAAATGAAATATAGGATCGGTCATTCTGTACGCATTCTGTAACATTATGGTTCTGGAGATTTAGTGATGTGTTTAGGCAGAAGAAAAGTTATTATTATTTTGCATTGTATTTTTCTCAAATTCCACAGATACGCAGCTCTTAACACAAAATCCTTACTTATCCGAAAACCCAACAGGTAAACATACATAGAGGTAATCGATTTTTGTACTCGCGCGTGTTTGGTTTGGCGGAAATTATGTTCTTTTTTACTTTATGATGTTTTTCGTGATTTTTGAGGTTAGACATGGAATTGGCAAACATCCTTGCTAAGCGTGTATATCAACGCTATTTGGGAGGTATGATATAATAAAGTGAAATGAAAATAAAAGTTTACTAAAACTATTTTATTTTATGAATGAATAAATTAAATTTTCATTGTGGTAAACATGCGAAATAAACCCTACTTTTGTAGTCGTTTTAATATTATTTGATTGCAGTTTTCCCCTTAACATTCAGTAAAAAAATCACATACTAGTTAGGCTTTAAATGTATAAATATAAATATTTAATAACCTAATTTATTTACGACTGTGTATGGGTATTTGCTTAATTGTGTTGCAAACTATTTACATTTTCTAATTTAATTTTAAGGGTATCCCTACTGAAAATATTGGTTTTCTATAGTAGGCCTTTTCTAATTATGAACAATTTTTTTATATTCATTAGAATCTAAAAATTGTATACACTTACAAGAATTAGAGGGGGGGGCCTTGTTACAAACCTTTTTGAGTTTTTTTGTAATGAAAATAATATGTTTTTTTTTAGTTTTATAACTTTTTTACTAATTAACCAACTTGGCCGTTTGATATCATATTTAAATGTAGATAAAAATCACTAACTTTTTGGGTATAGTCACATTCTTACCACTAAAAGTTTAGTAGTTATGACCTTACAAAACAACTTTAATTTGTGATTTAAAAAAATTGTTTTTAATACTCTTGTATTTGTCCTAGAAGAACGAAAATAGCCAAAACGTTGCGTTATAAGCTACTGAAGATGTGGTAAAAATTCTTTAGCAGTTAAAAAGTTATAAGAACGTTTGTGTAAAACATATCAAAATTGAAAAGATACGGGAAATGGCGATTTAAGATTCCATTAGTTTTTTGAGCTAGCATAGAGGAGAATAACTTGCACAACCAGTATTTGTAGTTAATATATGGTTTACTTCCATATTAGATTTTTACTTACTAATTCACGTCATAAAAGCAAAGAGCAAAGACAAATTACTTACTTTTGTATCAGAGGTGCAATGCTTGGTGAATACTAGTTCAGTTTCAACTCGACCAAAAGTAGGTGCGCGCATTTGCTTTAAATACATTTTTCACACTGATATAAAGAATTTTTATGACATAATATGTTATGTATTTCTTAAACCTTATAAACTATAGAATCAGGAAAAAAAGCAATTTTTTTTTAAATAGTAATTTTTCAGTAGGGAATTCCCTTAAATGTTTTTTCTATACTAATATTATAAAGAGGTAAAGTTTGTTGTTTGTATGTAGGGGGTAATCTCTGGCACTACTAAACCGATTGAAAAAATAGTTTTACTAATAAAAAGCTACACTATCCCTGAATAACATAGGCTATAAATTCATTTCGATAAAAACCATTTTTAATTCAGTATTTGTAAATTTAGTCGGAAAAAACTTTTAGGTTAGGCCTAGAATGATAAACCAACACATGTATTTACATTTATTACCATAGCAACCAATTCAATAAAATAACAGATAATATAGCTGTTTGCTCCAATATTTCCATTAACAGCTGATTTCAAAATTTGAAGCAATTATTTTTGTATGTCTAGCCTTTAGGTTAGGGTTTTAAAGTGTAGACCTGAGCCTTGCTGGTATTTTTAACCATTATTATAAGTGCTGTTATAAAATATAAGAAATAATTTGATTTGAACGATTAACATTATTTACCATCTTAGTTTTGAAGTTATTATTAATCCTACACCTTTATTATTATTTTAAAACATAACATATGTTTTTAGAAGGTTCCATTGGGGGGTTGGCGTGCGGAGCACGCAGGGGTCTCCCCTAGTTTTTTATAATTAGGTATAAAGTTGAATTTCAATAATCTTTTTATCAATTTTAAAGTGTTTTTACAAAATTCTCTAACATTATCTTTCTTCGCAATTTTTAACTGCACTTATTCAACCATAACGAGATTATTGTTGTAATTTCCAACTAATTTAGTATCAATATTTTTTTCCGTTTTGGTTTTTACTGTCTGTACGCTTTTTATCAATTTATTGTACACTGGAAACGTGTACGCTAAATTTCCTCACTAACCCGCTATATTATGTAAGATAAATATAATTCCATGAGGCATAACTCGTCGGCCCGTTTCACGTAACGCCGCAACAACACTCTAAGGTCTACTTAAGCCGTTAATACTAGGTAAGGGCAGCCAACCTAACAAAGTTTTAACCCGGCGCTCCGTATCTACTTACATTTCCGCGTTCAGTGAAGTTTTCAAATTTAACCTAATCTCATTTGATTTACTTTGTTGGACGTCGAACTCTTAACACGTGGAGAAATGTTACATGAAGATCAAAACTTTACAGAGTTTAGGTAGGCCTACAAGAAAATCGATTTATACATAAATTATTACTGTTTATACGTTAGAAATAAATATTTAGTTTTTTCTATAAAATATTAAAATTAATTTATGATTTATTTATAAATGTAGTAAAGGAGATCTGTGAGTGCTTCGCACGCCAAACTACTATCTTGCCTTTACACACTCATAATTTGTAATTAGTCATAACAAAAATTTAGCAATAATCATAACCCAAAAGATCAAAATTTAAATGCTCCTTTAAATTATTGAATTTGTAATATAACAGTACAGATTCAAATTATTTCTAGTTATTAAGTCAGCCATTAACGTGTATAGTAAAGAGCTTATTATCTATCCAACATTGAAAAGCTTTCAACAGCTGAGCCACGCAACTACCAATTTTAATTTGATTATTGTAGGTCGTGCATCACTGAAGATAACGACATTGTCGTTGAAACACGTTTGAATAAATAAATGTATTAGTTTTGAGATCCTGGGTTGAAGTTCTATTCTATCAAGCTCAACTGCGTATTTTACTTTGTAAAAATATTTTCAATATGGAAAATTCCTCAATTACTTTGAAATTAATTGTACATTTCAGTATTTTTCTCAAACTTTAGTTGAAGGCTATCCATACATCGTAGTAAATGTTTGCACATACTTTTAGTTACCAGTTTAAATTATACATGTGGTTAGTTTTCTTGATAATTTCTAAGGAATTTCAATGAGTTAGTGTACAAAAAACGAACATGTCTTCCATTGCCGGTAAATTTTTAAAATTTCAACATTTCTGCTCATTTACTTCAGTACAACAGTTTTAAAATTTGCTAAAAATGTTCAACGTTTTTATTCCTTTATTTGTAGTTTTGCTTTTATTGCGTAGCTGTTTTCTTGTTGGAGCAGTCATTGTTTACAATAGAATTTATTTGTATTAACATCCCCAGCCCGTTGGGGTGTTTAGAAAAGAATATGTTTTAATCTAATTCTAAAAGGGCTAGTTACGGGGTTTATTAGGGTTGTAGAGTTAGTTTAGGGGCAGTAAGATTTAGGGGACGCCTTGCTTGGTTACTTCAGTCGCACAGTTTAGAGCATAGCAATATAAAGTAGTCTATACTTAAGGTTGAAATTTGTACTTTTATAAAAACAGGTTTAATATACTACTAATTTTATTCAATAAACACCCATGCATGATTTAGATTATTAATTTTAAAATACGTCTTAGAAAAATTATTTTTTTAAACAATCCCCAAAAAGCTTTTTGTCTAAGATAGCGTTATGAACTTATTTTTTTCTAACATTGTGTAAATTATTAAAAGCCGAGGTTCGTTGATTGAATTAAAATAATTCATATTTAATATAATCAATATTTTATCAAAACAATCTGAATATATTTTAAAATTAAGTATATTATACTTACAAACTTTTTGAAATTTCTTACAAACATTGGTTCCGTTTTAACCTTAGGTTAAAGTTAAGCTATCATCTAGGTTTACAATTAATTACAGCCATTTTACAAGTCGTCTACTACTTTATTACTTTTAAAACTAATGCACCCAGATATAAATTACGAATGAATACATAAATTAGTATTTACTCGTCCAAATAACAACTGCTACTAAAACAGTACAAAACCTGTCCAGAACTATCGCATATATTATTTCTCAAGACTATTTTTTTGTCGGTACGCCATAACTTCCTTAATACATCATCAAATTACATGAATGAGGCATCATTTTAAAGCTTTCCTTAACCACTAATCGGGAAAAATAGACAAACAGCTTAAAATTCATGTTTTAATAACAAAAATTGATTTAAAAAACTTTTATATTATACTCTGTATGTTCCTAATGAAAGGCGCCATCTACTAACCATCTGTTTAACTAGCATGACAGCTGTTAGTTAGATTGTTTACACTGTAAGATTGTATAGGGAAACTGTTATTTATAAACCAATGTAAATAAATAAACTTAATTAACTGAATTAAATCAACGTGTTAAATCAGGTAAATGTAGGCCTACTCCGAACTTGCGAAATATTCGCGCGGGTCAGCTAGTATTGTTTATTTATTTACAAATATTAATTTATATTATTGTACTACTAAAATCAAACTTCCTGAAAAAATGTATGAGCCTGCGTTATTTAAGAAAATTGAAATTAAACACCAGGGATATATTTTTTTAAATCCTTTCCGAGCTTACACCTCTCCCCACACACACACACACCAACACCCCCACACACACACTTGAAAACAAAATAAAGTTTATTTCTTCATAATATTAGTAATAATATATTGTGAGTTTCGCTCAGTACATTTCAAGCAAGATTGGAGTTTGATTATCTGTAGATCAAAAGTCTGCCTTAAAAGACATTAAGCAACTAATATTTAGGTGTTTCAAATTAATAGATCGGACAGAAGGTGTTCCAGTTATCTATGTAATTACGGTTTTGTTTGAAACACTAGGTTATGTACATGGTTTAAACACTTTTCTGGTTAAATAAACATCAAACTTGCTTTTAAAAACTAAATCCAGGCTAATTCAGAATCTACAATGAAGCAATCTGTCCGAAGCAGTAAAGAGTAAGAAGAACTAAAACAAAGCAAAGAGATATAATACAGCTTGTCTTAATACGATAATAACTTTCGGAACAATATCGCGTTAAACTAGAATTCTCTAAGCAGTGAAATTTCATTATATTGAAGTTTATAGCGCCTGCAAGCTGCATATTCGTGTTACATATATTTCTGCGCTGCCATTGTAATCCAGAGTAAAACATAAACCTAGACGTATTTAAAGTAGAAGATCATAACGGCTGCGTAAAACGGGCTTAACCGTTGAGGGTTTGTGTGTTGCGGTCGTAATTGGATGGGGTTGTAAAATTATGGAAAAGAAAATTAAGCATCTCTGTGATTTGGTAAATAGCAGGACACATTAACAGAATAAAGATCGTAACTTGTAGATACAATATACAGGAGATCCTTTTAACCCGGACCAAATTGGTATCTTGAAAAGTACATGTTTTACATCTAAGTTTCCATTCTTTTTACTTTCCTTACCCTATACTAGGTAAGGTAAGTATTGCGATCGACCCAAAAATTCGATGTCGAGTTTTCATAATATCTTTACGTTTCAAGGCCCCCTGAGTCCAAAAAATGCATTTTTGGCAATTGGTCTGTCTGTGTGTCTGTGTGTCTGGGGGTGGGTGTGTGTGTGTGTGTGTGTGTGTGTGTGTGGGTGTGTGTGTGTGTGTGTGTGTCCGGAGTGCACAGGGCAAACGGCTGGACGGATCGAACTGAAATTTACAGGATATCTTCAAACATGTAAACAATTAAACCCATGTAAATTTGAAGCAAATCGGAGGTGGTGTCTTACCGTGGGAGCAGTTTTAGCACATTTTTGGTATTTACTCCAAATTCCCTCTAACGATTTTGATTAAACTTTGCTAACATACTCTACTCCGACCCCCTTAACACCCTATGTACGCGAAAGACCGTTAAAAATTCGTTGAAAAAAGTTATTACAAAAACCAAGTTATTTTGTTTTTATCTCTGAAATGGCTGCTCCTATCGACTTGAAAATGGCCTCATTCGATTCAGCGTCCAAAATAATGTCAAAAACGATACCCCACTCAACTTTTTCCATTTTTTCAAAAATTGCCCCCAAAAACGCCCTTTTTGGGGGTAAAAATGTCTTTTTTTAAACTAGCCGTATTTGGTATCAAATTTGACATGTTGTGAGGTTAGAAATCGATTGAGACCAAAATCAGGTCCGTGGGATTAACCGTTTTGAAGTTAGTACCGCTTTCTTCGAAACGGTTAATCCCACGGACCTGATTTTGGTCTCAATCGATTTCTCACCCCCAAAAATGTCAAGGTCGATACCAAACACGGCTAGTTTAAAAAAAGTCATTTTTGCCCCCAAAAAGGGCATTATATTTGGCTATTTTTAAAAAAATGGAAAAAGTTGAGTGGGGTATCGTTTTTGACATTATTTTGGACGCTGAATCGAATGAGGCCATTTTCAAGTCGATATAGGAGCAGCCATTTCAGAGATAAAAACAAAATAACTTGGTTTTTGTAATAACTTTTTTCAACGAATTTTTAACGGTCTTTCGCGTACATAGGGTGTTAAGGGGGGTCGGAGTAGAGTATGTTAGCAAAGTTTAATCAAAATCGTT
>JAGFPH010005295.1:42610-72064 GCA_018207615.1 Philaenus spumarius
TACTGAATAGCTGCAAAATGGTTCGCACGCCATTCCGCATATTGGGAGTATCTTCAATAACACAAAGCATTGCGTGCTTCGCACGCCATTCCACATATTGGGATTGTCTTCAATACACAATGCATTGCGTGCTTCGCACGCCATTCCACGTATTGGGATTGTCTTCAATACATAAAGCATTGCGTGCTTCGCACGCCATTCCACATATTGGGATTGTCTTCAATACACAATGCATTGCGTGCTTCGCACGCCAAACCTCGTATTAGGGGTATTTTCAACACACAAAGCATTGCGTGCTTCGCACGCCAGCCCCACGGTAGAATCCACCACATGGCTTTGAACCGGGTACTTCTATGGTATTTCACGTTTTGATCGATTTTGGGGGAACCAAGCGAGCTATAAGGTCGCGTAAAAAAACAAAATGTGCAGAATAACATCTTACATTTATATTTTTAGAAAAAACTCTAAAAAATTCATTCTCTTAGTAAAAATCTCAAAAAATAGTTACTTCCGGTCAAAAAACTTACTTCCGGTTGTTGGATTTTTTTGGCTAACGAACTCGTCCGAGCCACTTTCACAACCAACACGTGTACCAAATTTGGACCAAATCGGACTTAAAATGCGACCGCTAGAGTGCGAACACATGTATACATATATATATATATATATATATATATATATACATATATGAATTTTAAAGACACCCCAAAACGTGTTCTGGGGACCATGATCGGTGCTCATTTGCTACTCCCGACCTTGGGTCTCACCATAAGGGCCACTGCAATAGCTCATTTTTCCTATGGAAATTCGCTAATAATGATATGAAAAGCTTATGACGTATCACACTTGACCGCTTTTTCTATTAACCGTAGCTGCCGGCGTGTTGGTTAAACTGTATTTTCCATTTGGGCGCACTCTAGTATTTCATTTATAATTTAACGTAATCACGGGTCCATTCCTCATTGTTATTTCGCCGCAGTACCCGGGTAATTATTTCCTGTTGAGCTCAGAGACAGGGTTATTGCGATGCATTTATGACTTCACCTCTACTGTGGATTTAATTTTACAGGAACGCAACATGCTATATTGGTATCTGTGTTTGTATTTTAGGCTACTTAAAACCTGTTATGTTATGTCAACTTTTAAACGCACTCGACAATTTACAATAATCCAATATTTGAACTAAGTATAATTACGTGCACACTATGAAAGTGCTTATGTAAATGGTATGATCGCAAGTTGGCGGGGAAAATACTTAAATTTACAAATAACTTTAAACAAAGTTTAGGCTTAGAAATAAATTTAGTTTCTAAAGATGTTGTTTGGCCATTTAAAATACGGAGCTCAGCTTATTGTGAAGACGCTAAATTTGGTACAACAATGAGCTGTTTTGTTTAATATTTCCATTAACAGCTGATTTCATACTCTGAAACAATATTATTGTTTGTATTTTTATATTTTTTAGTTTGGTTTGTGTTTATCAATATGTCTAAGTCATTTTGGATCTTTTTAACGTATATTGTAACACACGTTCCTTTATATAACACCTGTTCCATTTCCTGTTATATAATACACTTAATAACCTCGTTGGGACATATAATATTATTTACTATATAAGCTAAGGTTATGGATTAATCTGACACCTTTAGTAAAAATAAATTTAATTATAAATATGTGTACATAGTTAGCAAGGGATTTGTCGTTCGAAGCACTAAGTAAACTTCCCTAGTACTATGTACTTTTGTATTAAATTAGGATCGCTTACAGGGTACTTGTATAGTAGAAATAGATCTTCAAACCTGAAGCCGGTTTCGAAAATCAAAATAATAAAAAAGTTCTATAAACATAAATTTTAAAACGCTTCTTTTTCAAATAATCCGCCATTTTGTATTTTTACTAAACTTCACTATAACTTAGGATGTATATAAATCATACAATTCAAATTGGCGTAAGCATTTTGTATGTAAAGTTTTACAAGCGCAAAGAAGTATTTTCGAAATTGCAATCGTTTAAAACCTTTAACGTCAAATGTCTAAGAAACCGTTGACTTGGCGAAACATAATATGCTAAAGGCGAAGCCTTAACATTTGCGTAAACATAATGGAGTATCTAATTTTTGTTATTGTAGGTCAAATGAAAAAACTGAAAGCATAATTTCCTTGACTAATCTTTTTAGCTGTACATTACATTCAAGATTGGCCAACAACTAAATGAATAGTCCTAATATAAAAGTATTAAAGATATTAAATTTTTTAGTTAAATATGTTAAGATAACTTTGGGATAAAATAATGATGCCAATGTAGTGAATAAAACTACAAAGGTGAATTATTATTTTGTTTCCTGTAATTTTTTATAAGTAACGAGCTGTGCCCTGCGTGCGTTGCAATGCCTCTTTTTCTTTCTTAGTAGAGAAACGACATAGGCCTACTTTCACACGTTCAAAAAGTCAATCATTTTTGTGCTTTAAATTTAATTTAAACATTTTATTCCAAGTTCTTTGGAATATACAATATTTTTGGTTTTCTGTCTTCAGCAAAAGTAAATACATTTTTAAGGGCTTTGGTCATTTGTAAGTCATAAAATATATTTTACATAATTTTATCATCATTTGTATTAATTTTTTTTAAATTGATTTTGTCAGAAACATTCGTTGGCGCGCGCACAACCACGAAAGTTTCTTTATAATGGGTATAGGAATGCATAGAGAACGAACAAACATTCGTAAAATATTAATTTTTATATATTAGATTTGACGTTAAAAATGTTTAATGGCCGCTACTTTGAATTCATAAAAAATGTTGTTGTTTTTTTTTCGTACATATAAATGTTTTGGTAAAAGTTGCATAATAATTATAATACGAACCAAAATTAGCAGGACTCGTATCCAATACCAACTGGACCAACGCTGTTTCATGCACTTTTAAAAACCGGTACATTAATTTAGAACCTATTTTTAAAAATTAATCCTGATAAAATAATGTTTGCATGGATTGAGTGTGTATTATAGTGTATTTCATAACGAAGGCTTTGTTAAAAATGGAATCTTTGTAAAAGAAAGTAAAAAGGCTAGCTCGTTGTAGAGGGAAGATGAAATCGTGTTTCAGATAGAGAGAGAGAGAGAGAGAGAGCAGAAAGTACAATAGTCAATAAAACAAAGTTTGCTTTACGATCTTCAATGTACAAAAATTCCTTCCGCCATGTTCGCGGTACGATTCCTCTGCTAGATGGCATGCTTTTAGAATATAAAAAAGAAAGATAAGAAGTTTTACAAGTAAATTCCAGGAAGAAATGTTGAGTTTTTTATAGTTTTTTGTTAAATCGGTTTGTTTGTTTGTTTGTTTATCGCCTTTATTTGGGCGCAGTCGAGGCTATGAAGCCCCTTCTACTGAACCCATCAACAAAATACATAAAAATTACAAAATTTATAACAAAATTATAATAAAGACAAATATAAAGAATAATATAAACTAACATGACTCATGCTACAAATAAAATAGGTAAATCATAAATAAAATATCCGCGAAATACACACATACATACACATGCCTACATCCATACATACACACCCATATTCACACAATAGATACTATACATACTTTTCATCACTCCGTACCGAAAGTAGCTACTTTCGATGTCAGCTGGTAGCAACGAAAACGATCGTTTCCCAAGCTCTAATTTAGAGCAAGGGAAAAACGATCAGCTGATTTTCCCTTGCTCTAAATTTGTTTTCCCTTGCTCTCAATTAGTTTTCCATTTGCCCGCTACGCGCTCTGACGTCGCTTTGCCGTTTATTCTTACAATTTATATCAGCTGTTCTTATTGTTCAACTGCACAATAAACATAACCTTGAACTTCTAATTGTTACGTTGTTATGTAGGCTTATTATAGTAAATTTGTTATTATAAAAAAATGTTAATTGAGAAATATAATAGTTTGCATTTTACTGAGGTTTCTTCTTCAGCATTGTGTGTATTTTTGCGTCGTGATGAAAAGTACCGTTCATAACTTGTACCGAAAGTGATTTTCCGGCACTTGCTCCAATTATTCCCGTACTCGGCTTCGCCTCGTACGTGAAACTTGGGCGCGCACCGGAAAGTGCCACTTTCGGTACTAGTAATGAAATATACTATTACATACAATACATATCTATAAATACTACGCAAATTTTTAATGAAATAACTTTAATTTTTAATAACAAAGAAAAACTTTAAATTTAAATTACAAAACTAAAAAACAACCACAAACTTCAGTGCCTCGATGAATGTAAAAGACCATTAATAAAGAAATTATTTTATACAACATGAAAATATTCATATTACATAAAATTAATTGAAGTAAATCAAACATAAAAAAAAAAAGTATTACCAGGAAATCACACTCTCTCTTTGCTTGGCCAAAAACTGCCCCCTAATATTCAATCTAAACCCTGATAGACCTGAACCCTCCCTTACCCGGGCAACAACTGAATTCCACAATCTGCAACCTGAAACTGCAAAGGATTTGTTGAAGATGGATGTACGGTGGAGGGGAATTTGTAGAATTCTAGAAGCCGAACGTGTATTGACAATATGTATATCAGACATAAAATTTAAAAATTTAGAAAAATAACACGGAGAATTAGTTTTAAAAAACTTATATAATACAGTCAACAAAGCAAGATCTCTTCGACAACAAAGCTTGAGCCATTTCAATTGGTTATAAAAAGGAGTAATTGTTTATAAAAGGAGTAAAAGGGAGTAAGGTTCGCAGAATCAAACCTTTAAAAATGTTTTTTTAGTTCGAATTAATTTATATACTCGTATATAAGATGTGTTCATGTCAGCAGACTAAAATGGAGAAGAATGACGTAATAGTTAAACAAATAAAAGAGCACTGTGGCGACAAAATCACACTGATTTGAATAAAAACCCCGAACCACAAAACAAGGAACAAAAACAATAACTAAACAACTAAATTGTTAGTTATGTTTAATATGCTACCCTAGAGTAGTGTTAAAACCCTCTGAGGATGATGACCATGTCATCGAAATGTACATAAGGGTAGCGTATTAAACATAACTTACAATTTAGTTATTTAGTTATTGTTTTTGTTTCTTGTTTTGTGGTTCAGGGTTTTTATTCAAATCAGTCTGAAGTAATAGTTGTTATAAATATTTAACAAATATATAATATCAAATAATCATGAGTAGTTTCAAATATTCTCATTGGCAGAAATTGTTAAGAATATTTCAAATTGAGCTTGGTGGAGGTAGTATACGACTTTGCACGACTATTTATAAAAAATAGTAATTTGATTTTGTATGTAATGTTGCACTATTAATTGTGTTAGAGGCTCCACTGACTGCAGAATAGTGAAAGTAGTATTTATTTCTTATTTAAATTATTCATTAAGCTGAATTCTTATTTATATCCTAAATCTTAACTTTTATATTTTTGTTTTTATTTTATTGTTTACATTACCACATTATGATATAACAGCTGTTATAAAATAGCTTCTTAAGGTAAGTTATTCACTTTTAGCCACTAAACTTATATAAATTAAAAAAGATATTATTTTTAAAAAATTATTTATTAAATTAAGTTATATTCCATCTTTAAATCGAAAATTATTCTGTTGTTTGAGTTCATTACCAAACGAAACATTCACTGCCACATAGAGAGTTTAATCTACTGGAACAACCTAACAGCAATAATGTAACACTATTGAGAAACTTTACAATATTTTTACTTTAACAGAACTTGGATTACAAAGACTTTCTGGCCTGTAATACTAAACATTATACTCCGTACAAAACCCCAATACTCTTTGTATTTTAATTTAATCAAATCTTAACAAAAGTTAGCGTACATAATGAAACACCGTTCTCTTTTTCTTTTCAAAAGACCGCAAATCCTCCCTTACGTTTAAACCCCTAAGGGGATGAATAATTGCTATGTTACCTTTATTACCTACAAAGAGAGCACATTCAAGACTGGCTTTTTACAGTATTTAATCACGCTTTATCCTTTGGGATTTAACAAAGGAACAAAAGTAAGTAATCTACGGAGAAAAGGTTAAAAATTATCGAGTTACTTTATTACGTAGAAATATAATCTTAAGTTGGGCTTTAAAATATAATCCCATTTTAAAAGTAAACAGTAAAAACACAACCCAAAACCCTTCGCGAAAGTAAGACCTGATTTTCAGTCGAATGGTATGTGGTCAGCATATGAAGTCTCTGTCTTAGTTCTAGTAACTAAAAATAATTTGGTACTAATCATTACATTTTAATTTATCCTATGTTCTTCTATAGGAGATTTAAATTTTGAGCCAAATACAAACAACGATCAAGAGCCATTCGGGTAGCAAAATGTAACCATGTTTCTAACTTTTCTAGTTCAAGGAAAGGGTTTAATTGTTTCGAGACTTTTAGGCACACTATACATTTTTTTTCTTTTTTATTAAATGTCCATAAATTAAGAAATCCATAAAATTATGGAAAAGGGCAGTCCGAGCTACATTTAAAGATAATTTTAACTTGACGTTGTGTAACTCAAGAACAAATTAAACCTAGAGCTTAATTAATTTTGGTTACTACAAAATCGTCTTTGGGTAGTTACTTACACAGTGGTTTCAAATTTTTCTGAGCAAAGAAACGGCATTTTTCTGATTTTTTTATCCATACCTATTTGTGTATATTTTATTTGTTTACTGTAAATTAGGACACGAATCTTTACATCTACTTATAAGGAACTAGTTTTTGGTACTTTTTTTAAACATTCAGTATCTATTTAATTCTTTAATGTGTATTCAATTTTACAGAGCAGAAGATTTCTTCGAGCTTTTAAAAAATTAACACTTTAAATTAAAACTTTCTGTTGAGATGGACGATTTTGTATTGTCATTTCCACTACTGTAAAATTTAAACTTATAATTTTTCAAGTAATAGTTTGGTGTAAAAGTGAAAGATCGATTTTTCTATAGTATTTTAAATTAAATATTTTTAAAAGAAAACATTACAACGAGTAATGTTAGAATGATTTGTTTTTAAAACTACTGAACTTTACAATTCTGCATTTAAATATGCCAAAAGCAAGACTTTTTTGAAATATGTCCATAAATTATAGTTCCTTATTTTTTGCTAGTTTTAAATATTGCTCAATTAACATTAATTGAATTTTAAATTAATTTTAACTTACTTTTTAAATCTTACCATTGTTGCCACATTTAGCATGAATAACAGAGAACTTGAGAGAAGTTGTTTTTTAGTAAAACTCTTTAATTTAGTGGTGCTATCTCTCGGTGTACAGTCTGAAAACAAACAATTAATCGTAGTATTCTTTGCAATTTAACTTTATAATTACATTTTAACACTTATTGTAAAAGTTAAGATGTAATTAATAAAATTTTACTTTTATTTCTATCTATGCTCTTTGCGTAGTTATTTAAATACTAGTAAGCCCCACGGAAAATCACAAGAAGATTTATTTAAAAAATATTTTATCTAGGTCTTCCTAACTTACTATAAAGTGGGGATTTTTAACTCGATAAATGAGTCCATTATAAGGAATATTACTATAGTTTATACCTTTTTTAGTAATTAATAACTACAAAACGCATAGTGCTTACTACGTTGAACATGTATAGGTATTTTCACACAGTTATAGAACTAATGTAGGCCATATGATCTGATTTGAGATAAGAAGTTGTTAAAAATATATTAAATGTATTTTTACAATCCTTTTAGTTTACTTCGTTCTTCAGAAGAAATTTCTTCTGCCTACAAATAACAAACTACATCTATAAACGGGTCTGTGGCATTAGGGATTTTTAACATGGTAAATGTAAGAAGTAGGCCTACTTAGCGGACGTACTGAACAGAATAAAGCGTATGACCTTGGTTGTATTGTTTGATTTATTTGTCTTAAAAGTCTAATAAAATTCTGCAACAGAAAGCAGGACATGACAGAAAAAGTGTCAAATTATACATTTACTCAAGAATCTAAAATAATTTTTGTGAAACAAAACAAAATATTTTAATCATAGGAGTTCTTTAACCAATGATATTAACCTAAAAATATAAAATATATTATTTGAGGAAAATTTATTTTATCAATTTAAAATTCACTCAAGTTTTTAATCGGCAGTATTCCTATATTTTTAAATTAACATAACCCTCAAACTTTTATGATTCTATTAAAATAACAATAGTTCGGACCAATAGCCCGAAACATACGTAATCAGACACGAGGGAATGATTTAGATATATCACTGCACATTATTATTATATAATAACAACTCAAACAATAAACTAAAAGTTGTAAAAGTATGGTTAACGAATAAATCAAACAGTACAAACAAGGGCATGTTCTTTTATACGAGTTGATTGTTGCCATTCAGGTCTGTTTTATGTTACAATATAAGGAACTACTCGAAACCAACAGGTCTACTTCCAACGTATTTCTCCATTACATACTGTGTAAAAAGTAAAATCTAGTATGACTCTAAGATTCAACTCAAGTGGACAGCGCATCCCTAAGCCCCAGGGAAATATTGTGCAACAGGTGTGCAACTGGACAATAGTCCCGAAGGAATACACATATCAGTCCGAGTTTGCTATCCAGTTCAGAACAAAGAAAGGAAACTATGAAATGTTTCAGTCTTCTTTCTTATAAATTCAAAGACGACCTTTGTTTCTTTTCCCATTTTGTGCAAAAATATTGATAAACCAAAATCCATTGTTGAAATTATCGTTAATGTATTTGTTTTGTTTTTTTTATAATGTTGTTCAGTCGTCTAAAATTCTTTTTATCTGAAATGTCAATCAAGAATTGTAGGTTATTTTCCGATTAATAATTACATTTTTACAAAAATACACCTTACATTGACTTTTCTAATTTGGATCAACAACAATTTATTGTGCATCCGTCATCTGTACGGCTTTTAAAAACTTACTATTCTCCTGGCTTATTGTTAAATGTAAACACTTGTTATGCTATTATTTATGTGTTATGTATACAAAATTAATTCACGACTTTCGAGAGTGAATGTAAACAACTGAAAACCTTAAAAAGAAAAACATGGGCTTTAGGCATTAACAAATTAAAGAGGAACCCAGTACTAGAACTCTGGAACTAATCTGCCTGAAAAAATGTTTAACTATAAACCAACTAAAATGTTAAAACACAGGTTTTTTAAACTATATGTTATAAAAAATGTCCGAATTATCAATTATTTTAAAATTATCAATCCACCATCAGATTTTAACTCTAAACAGAATATCTACATTCATTATAAAAACATTAGGAGTGGAATTCGTTTTTTGTTTTTTGTTTGTTTTTTCATTTAAAACATCTATAATTTGTTTAAAAATATTGCATTACGATTGAGAGAGATGAAAGTTATTTCGTACATTATGAAATGTACTTCCTATTACAATATAACTACAAATTTAAATATTTACATTATCTATTATTGTGGGTAAGGTTAAATGGTTTGTATATAAGGCCCTTTACCGCACTGTAATGTTATTGTCACTCATTTATGTATTTTTAATATTTTGTTAACCTTTTTTCTACAACTGAATCCTGAATGTACCCTCTACCAATTTATCTAGTCATTACTGCATGCAGTCACACTGTCACATTAGACAATGTTGGGGTATATCATACCCCAGTGTGACTACTTACGTAACATTCTCCTGCTTATGTTATAAAAGTAACAAAATTGTTTCTATGCAGCTTATGAATAACATTAATAATACATATTTTAATATAAACGTAGACTAATAATTTCATCGTGCAGTTGTTACAATTTTGTATAATCGAAAATAATAGTTTAATTAAGATAAGAAATTGTGATTTCTTTTACAATATTCCGTAGCCTACACCTCACTTCGTGGCAGTGAGAACGATAAACCCCGAGGCCTTGCATGTAGAATTCCAACATTAAATAATCTATTCTAAATTAACATAAAAACTTGATATGTTGATATAAGACGAAATTTCTAAAAAAACGTTATAAACTTTTTATTAGCCGTTGGGTGAAATTTTGGCAAACACTTTTCTGATGAAATCATATCTCTGTTATCGATTCCCGTTAAGATTTTCAAAATCGGATCATGTCATACTTAATTTTTCGTGATATTATAACCCTCTCAGTTGACGCCTCGGGGTAAAAAGGTTTGATCATACGAAAGATAATATCTTTTAATAATATCAACAAAAATATGCAGGGGTTTCCCAAACCCCAATGTGATTATTTATGGCACGAATAAAAGAACGCTTGCACAAAGGTTCCAAAAACTTCGTCCGATTATTTGATCCAGCGTGATTTATTTATTTGTTTATTTTTATAATTTTATTCACTTGTATGCTTACAGTTCGGTTAATAAATATTAATGTTTGATGGTACACAGTCAGGACGGTTTACAGAATTTTCCAATCGATATACTAGCTTACGCTACCACAAACAAACCTTATCAAAATTCTGTCAAAAAGTGAAATAATATAAAACACATATTCTCTTGCTGGTTTTTTAACTCCTCTCTCTCCTTTCTTCATATTCGTAGCAGAATGCATTAAACTTGAAATGCTACTTAAATTGCCTTACTTGCAGACATAAAAGTTGAACCGAGTGGCTCGAGTTGTAACAAACGTTTCGCCTGCATTGAAGATGGGACTGTTATTTCTCCCTATTTGCATGTGTAATTCTTCTTCTTCCACTCACCAGAACAAAAATGAAAGTAGTTTTGTTATGTTATGATCTAGGCTCTTCCTTGGAAAACCTCTTTTCTTGGCCTAAATATTTTATATTCTTGAAAATTTTGCATTTACTAAGTTTATGGAATGTGTTACCTTTTAGGATTAAATTAAACGCACTGAAAATAATACTAAAACTCTCTACACTTTTCACTTTCTCTTGTGACACTCATTAAGCAACTACTTTTGTTACTTTAAATCAAATTGGGTAAAATTTATATTTGAATCACCAAATAATATATTAATCACTACATACTCAATCCTTGAGTCTTTAGCTACCAGTCAGTCAAGATATTTGATACATTTTTATAATCTGTATATAAACAAATAGGGGAAACCCCTGCGTGCTCCGCACGCCAACCCCGTTGGTACCTTTTATACACATAATCATTTTATGTTTTCTTTATAATAAAGGTGGAGGATTAATAATAACGAAAAAGCTAAGATGGTAAATAATGTTAAATTTAAAAAAGAAAAGTCCCAAACCATCACCAGAAAATCACCGAGCCACGACAAACTGCAGCTAATGTAAAGAATCAAAGACTGCTACAAGGTGTGAGAACACGAAGTTAAACAAAAACCTTTTCCGCGGAAAAACGCGTCAGAACGGGAAACGTTCCACGCACGCGAACCAAACATCGAACTACAATCGTTCGAGTTCGTAGCGAAAGTACATCATGTACGTAACAAGAAAATGTCATACAAAAGAAATTTGGATCATGCAGTGAAAAGTTACAAGAAAAAGAACAATGGGAAATTGAGTTCATATTAAGAGAGTACGTCACAAAACTGGTGGGGGTACAGGCTAGCCAAATTAAAAAAAGAAAATGTTTAACTAAAACACACTTAATCGCTATTTACGAAAAGAAATGAGCGAAATTTTATCCGATCGATATTTCAGAGTAAAACATGCTGAAGACTACTTAATTCTGAATTAAAAAGTATTGCTGCTGGAGTCCCTCAGGGTAGCGTCCTCGGGCCCATGCTCTATTTGCTATACACTACTAATATTCCAAAAAATGGCGGGGTTTTGACAGCTACATTCGCTGACGACACTGCTCTACTTGCTAATGGACATGACATACAAACTGCTACTGACAAATTACAATCAGCTGTGCATAATGTTAGCAGCTGGACCAGGAAATGGCGCATTAAGCTGAATGAGGGAAAGTCTACTCATGTCAACTTTACAAAAAAGCACTATGTGTATCAACCAGTGATAATTAATCAACATATTGTTCCACATACTAATGAGGCAAAGTACCTAGGGATGACCCTGGATGCAAAACTTCGTTGGAAGGCACATGTGAAAAAGAAACGTGAACAACTTGGACTAAGTACAGACAAATGCACTGGCTTCTTAGAAGGGACTCCGAATTGTCCGTGCATAATAAACTGCAGCTGTATAAGCAAGTATTAAAACCCGTATGGGCATATGGCATTCAAGTGTGGGGATGCGCGAAAAAAAGTAACAACCAAGTAATATAGACATTGCAACACAAAATGAATCGCAGTATTGTTAGAGCACCATGATATATCCGCAACGTAGATATCCATCGGGAATTGAAGGTGCCATTAGTAGCTGAAGAGGTACAAAGGTTTGCAAGAAAACATTCAAGCAGACTCCATGGCCATCAGAATGTCGATGTAGCACATTTGCTCAGCAACGTACCGCTAGTGCGGAGGTTGAAAAGAGCGAAATTAAATGACTTAGTCTAATTTATATAAGAACTACACATGCTCAGAGTGTATATTGTATTGTGAAGTGCGACACTGGACGAATTTTCACCACACAACCTATGTTAGAAAAATATTGCTACATAGTCATTGACTAGTTGTAATTGTATATATAAAACTAAAACACTGTTTTTTTTTTTTTTTTAAGGAAATTAAAGTACTTAAGTAAGTTAATTTAACTACTGAAAAGGGAAGTAAACAATCAACAGTTATGAAGTAAATACGAATTGAGCTTAAAGTATGAATTAAATGTAAAATAAGTACCTTCATTAGGCTTATTTTGTAATTAGGAGTCTCAAAGATAAATAATGGCTCAACATTGCATACAAATTTACAGATCCCGGCGCGAATGGACTATGGGCTATTAACCATACTAAAAACATCAGTATTCCCGGCGCGGGTAGATAAACCAGTTCCATGTTACAATTTTATGCGATTATCTCTAGAAAAACGAACATAAATAATGTAAGTAAATATATAATTACTTTTGTAACCCTTTCGAGGGTGAGATGACACCATCGTCAAAAGAATGAATCACATTAGAAAGCGGAGTGGGAAAATGTTTTGTGTCTCCACTTACGCCCTTTCCCCACTCCCCTCGCCCATCACGCCCGGGCAAGGTATCACAACTGGTATTCGCAAACAGTTGTGAAGAGTCAATTGTTTCTGTCACCGCGATCAGTTTGAAATGCTGTTTACATTTTTTTAATAAATACAATACAAAGAAACATATAAGTACAGGATTATAAGTGCCTTTCAAATTACTCATGACTGATGTTTTATATTACATTGTTTAATCATTTATAACAATTTTACTTCACTGTCCCATTTTAGTATGCGGATACAATTAGTTATTTATTTTGTAACAGAGTAAAAATTATCAAAATCTGCATTAAGGCTGCTTAAACACAATTACATCAACAACAAAATAAATGAACACAGATTTACTGCTAAATGACCACTTTATTACTGCTAGTGAGCACTAATGTTTACGGTCTACTGATACAAAATGCTGTAGTTTATTTAAAGCCGAAGCCACTGTTGCTTACTGACAGAGTTTTTTGTCTTCGTTAAAGATAGATCTCACTCACTAGACATGGTGGTAAACACCACTTGTCGATTGACCGGTGAATACACTGACTGTAGTTATCGATATGGTTCACTTATTGAAGAAGATGACTCACTGAATTTATGAGAACAGATCTTACTGGAGAGAACGATAACTGCACTTACTGGTACGCATCACATATTGATCTTACTGATAGAGATCATCGATTAAGACTACTGATACATCCTTCGCTGTACTGACTATTAAAGGATATATTATTGGTAAAGAACGCTGATTACTACAGATAAAATACAACGTACGAATTTTGCCTATGTACATTAAATATGTGTTTAGTTCCACAAGAGCTTCGTGGAAGGTTTAGAATTTTGCAGTAATTTGTTGGAGTGTATACGCTTTTGTTCACATAAATTTTGATTGCACTTAATTTTGACTGTTTAATTTTATTTGTGAATTTAGAAGCACATACAATAAATGTTAACTGACTGTCAGAAATTTTGAATGCTGAATGAAAATGGTTGCTATGCAACTTATTTACCTACAAACAATCAATTAACGGAGCAAATTTATTTTCTATTGTTGTTTTTATGGAGTTGATTTTTTAAAGTATAAATGTAAAATATGTCATCCACTTTTATTTCAACACATGCTTTATGAATCCGTTTGAATTTTTCTTTGCATAACGTTTTTCTACTTCTAAGACTGTACCTTTTATTGCAAGTTGACCAATAGATAAGTAAGAACTCTGAAAAGCACTGATAGTTGACCGGCTAATTGTGTTTTATAATGGCAATGATGCGTAAAGCCAGGAGTACATTGAAACGTAGGCGAAGAGCAGAGTTGCGTATGTACACTGCGCGTGGAATATCTTGAGCTGAGGCAACCGTTAAAATTTGAACAGTTTATAGGGTGGGATTTTCTAAAAGCAGTTATAATAAAGGTTAAAAGAACCAGCAAAGCTCAGGTCTAAAATTTAATAAAAACATAACCTAAAAGTTAGAAATACAAATAATTGCTTCAAAGTTTGAAATCAGCTGTTAGTGGAAATGTTGGAGCAAACAGCTGTTTTATGTGTTATTTTATTCAATCGGTTCCTATGGTAATAAATGTAAATACATGTGTTGGTTCGTCAATCTAGGCCTAACCAAAGATTTTTTCCGACTAAATTTACAAATATTGAAATAAAAATGTTTTATCAAAATGAATTATAGCCTATGTTACTCAGCGATAGTGTAGATTTTTATTGTAAAACCATTTTTTCAATCGGTTCAGTTGTTAAAGAGATTACCCCCTACATACAAACAAACAAATTTTGCCTCTTTATAAAATTAGTATAGACTATGCATTTCTATCTAGTAAGCTTTATCATTTTAATCAATTTTCAACCAAATAAGTTAATACTCAACACTTCACATTCTCCTCTCTCGTATAAAACTATTACTTTAACGCTAAAATATGTTATTTTACTCCATAGAATTTAATATCTGTAAAACTTACTGAAACTACTTACCATCATCCAAGTTATGACTTTTTATTTTTAAAGAGATTGATAAGAGCATGACAGCAGCCACAGACATTTTACAGTTTTAACCGTATCGCGTTCACGTTGGAAGAGAATTGTGTTCGTAAATTATAACATATCGCATAAGTGAAAGAAAACGGTGTTTTATAGACTCTCGTAACTCCCCCTCTCCCCTCCCCCCCTCTTCTTGCTCTCTCTGATCATTTTAAATTATCTTTATTGTTTAGTGAGATTTTAGTTATGTACATTCTGAATATTTATTTGTTGTTCTGTCATTTGATTTAGAAATTGGTCCATCTGCAAATATGAATAAAGTGATCGGTTCGCTGAAGTCTAGGTACATCCATCTATTTAAGTAGACTGCGTAACCTTCACCCCTTATGCCTTGTAATAAAACCATCCCTTTCTTCTCCGCCCCTTGTAAATATCCATTGTACAAAACAATACACACTAAGTTAAACCCCTAAGCCTACATGGAGAAATGACAGCGTTGGAGCGGTTTATTTTGATGTTAGTTCAGTCAATAGGAACAAAGTGGTTCCACTTAAGCTCTCTGCGGATTGGACAGTTACTTCCCCTTATTTGCATACTTAATGTGGTTTTGGGACAAGTGAAATGTTATTTTTCTACAATAAAACTAAACAAACATAAAGGAGTAATATATTTTTTGGAACTAAAGAAACAAGATAATAATATTGTGTACAGTTCTGATATTCTATTAAATTTCAAATCATTATAAAATATCGCTAATTCCATAAGACCAAAATAATGATTTAAAAGTTTGAAGTAAAAATAATACTATTATATCACCCAACAACTTCTGTGAATGTATCAACTCCTATAAAAGCGAGTGTACGTCCGTACATACGTACGTGAGTAACATATAATATAACAGCTGATTTCACCCAACATCTGTAATACTTAAACAAACCCAGTGTATAGATTATACTTTGAGGTATCTATAAGTATGAGTTACAGATCTAACGTATGCTGTAATAAGTTATAATATCTGCTTTGAGGTTGTAAACTGTATATAAATACAACCTTTTATCGACAATATATTCGTTTATACAAATTTAAAGAAGAGATACCTATTTGTTTAACTTCGGAAACATTCTTACATCTTCGTATAAAATATCAAAAGATAATATTTGTATCCACCTTCAAATAAATAATAATGTATAGAAATAAAAAATTTTAACAAATAGGCCTACAGTTTTATAATCCTTACAATTGTACACATTTACCGAATTAAAAATCCCCGTCAGCATAGTTAAGTTGGTCTAGATAAACTCTACTGTTTTTTAATAGTATTTTTTAAATGATGTACTTCTGATGTGTATCTAATTAATCTGGCTGTGATTTTTCGGGGGCTTACTAGTTAGTTCTACGATAAAAATGCAATAAACTGGTTGTCAGTTACGTTCCTTGGAACTACATCCCTGATGGGTGAGCGTTGACCTTCCTCAACATTCGTCTCTACCATGTGCCTTCCACTGCATATATGCCTCATGTTTTCTTCTACATCTGGCATCCGCCTTTTTCCTTTGTCTTCCGTTTCTTCGTTTCCTCTCTACGTATTTTCCTTATGTAACAACTTGTTTTGTTATTGTTCTTGGACCATAGGTTTCATATGTCCAAACCTCACCGAGTCTTTTTCCTTGAGTAAATCATCAGTTTCGTCGTTTTTTATACTTTCCACTTTTCTTCCTCTCATATAAGATCAAATATGATCGTCTTATGATTTTTTTCAAATATCCGGAGTTTTCTCATCAGCTACTGATATGGGTCATGCTTCCGATCACAACTAGTCAAATTGTACAGTTTCTTGGCAGAAGGGTTATTTTCAGAAACTTAACATTAACTAAACAATCTCTGTTAGCAGCCAAGATCATTTTATTAAAACTGTGACTGTGTTCTCGCAGTTAAAAAAAACTACCCAGGTTGGCGTTTCTGACTCCAAAGTTGGTCCAACTCCATCTTATCCACAACTTACCTAGGTCGGCAGGTTTTTTTACTTGACCTATTTTTCTAGGATTTTTTTGCAACAAGTTCACACAAACTTCTCTCATATGAACTGTGTTTTAAACTGTGTTGTACTCTGAGTGCTTGTACTTAAGCCTTCTAAGCAAAACTTCGTGTTTATTTAGACTTTGGATCAAACATTACTTAGATTTCATAAGAAAAGATAGGACTAACAGAAAATACCCATAAAATTAATACAAAAGCTCACAAAAATAGTTAATATAGTAAAAATCATTTAACCTACAAAGCCTCATTTGACCAAATACAGAATCAGGTTAGCCGTAGCTATTAGTAAACCATATATAATTTAAACAAAGTTAGTTACGAATAAATTATTAAATTTTCACCATAATAACGTATCCTACATGTCATTGCTGTTTCCTAAATATTCTTCAAACAATTTTAAAATTATATTCTCTTTAATTTTTATCGTTTAATAGAAACATTATCCAGCTTTAAATGCATAAATCCTTGAAAAGTATTTTATAAATCAACACTACGATTTGAATAATACACCAGTCATATAATTGAGCAATATGCCGACAACAGCACACCATAGTGGCTTACTTGGCAAACTGCGATATTGGATAACATAAAATATCGTTCGCCACTATCTCAAACTAGTAACCACAAACTCAATATCACTACGAGGCGCCTGGTATTGACAGCTAATATATCACAAATATCATTATCAGAGCACTTTATATCCACTTCAGATCTGAAATTGATTTATAGTGAGGCTTACTTTACCGGGTTTGTCGCTACCTTCTTGTTGCAAGGTAATACAAATGTCGTAAGGTGTAACTGTTAAGCTTTCGAGATTTGCATTTCTGGTGCTGTAAGGTTTTAATAAATTGCATTTGAAATTCCTTGCCTCACGAAATAGATGACGATTAATATTACACCACTGATCGGCCGTTCAGTATAATTAAATGTAAATAGCAGCTGTTTTCAATTATTGATAGTTTAATTTTAAGGTTATGTTTGCGTCACGATCTAAGACTAATACTGAGAGCTCCTGTGCATAACTAAATTGTTATCATTGGCTGTTAAATATAATAAAATCTAAACCACAAAGTATATTTTAACTATGTTCAATGTATTGCTCATCTTAAACTTGAGGTTATGTTCAGATCATTATTAAAAACACGTTAACAGAATTTTTGGATCATGAATTTTCACTAAAAGATTATTTTCTATTTATTGCTACCATCAATTTTATGTGATTTTTACGTCTTTATTTAGAACAACTGAACTGAGTTTCTGGAATATCTCGTTAAGCTCTCTTTTTATAAACCTCAACACAAGGAATTGACTGCTTACAGAACAGCTGTTTTCTATTTATAGCCCAGTCGGTATAGGTTAAAACTACCAGTAATTTGCAATATGGCTGATTTTTTTTATAATTACCTTAAAGTATGTACATTAACATAAAAAAAAGTTTACCAGTTATCGATTTCCCAAAGTCGAAAAAAAAATTATAATCAAGTAGTATTTTTTATTTTTCTCTATCTTCATCCCAGCTCGAAATTTTAAGGATAATCGAAAAAAATGATAATCGATTTTTTTTCGACTTTGGGAAATCGATAGACTAGTAAACTTTTTTTTAGGTTAATCTACATACTTGAATGTACTTATAAAAAAAATCAGCCGTATGTAAATTACTGGAACTTTTGGTCTAAAATTAGCTCTACCGACTGGCCTATTATTGCTACCTTAAATTTCGAGTGATTTGGTCATCATTATTTAAAATAATTGAACAGTACTTCAAGACGTTTCATTTTCACAGAATAACTGTTTTAAATCTGAGGTTATTTTTGCATTACATTTTAAAACAAGTTTAAAATAATTTCTGTGTTTGCTCTTGTTTACCAGTTTGAACTCCTTTTTTATATACACTTTTCAACTCTTCAACTAAGAATTATGCTAACAACGATACAATTTTAGTTCTAGAGATTCATAACAAAACATGTTTTTACTACCCATGTAAAGCTATAAGAGTCAGCAAAGATAAGTTTAGACCTTTTACAATCTGATTAAGTCCACAAAGCACCATGCATTTAAACATAGAAGATACATATTATACAGAGGCGTTAATATATTTAACTGTAAACTCAATTTCTTCCAAACACATTCCCAAGATTGCGCGGACGTGGGAAGAAAAACAAAGTCCCTGAAACTAACGTTTCGCTATTGCCCTGCCTCTTTGCACGCTCAGCATCTTATTATTATTTTTTTCTGAAGAGATACTTGTTTAAGTAATTAATAAAATAATCTAATTATTTTTCATTAGAAACTAATGTACTTAATTCAAAAACAACAAACGTAATGAATATAGAATAATCTATATATGTATTTTTTTTAAATAAACATGCTTGATCTCATTTTTGATCTAACAGTATTTTGCTAATCATAGTAAGTCAGAATTACTGTTTCAGTCTTCTCAAATCTACGTTTTTACTTTGAAACAACTTTATCTTCTTCAAATCTCTGCAGCGGATTGGGCCATGGTCAACGCGGTCGTAGTCAAAGTTCGCCGCTGTTAAAACCTTCAACAGGTTCAAGTCCAGTCCCTGGCGCTCAGATCAGATTACGTACGCACGCTACTCCCCTTCAATAGTCCAACTGGCTGAGTAAAACATCTTGCTCGTGGACATTTTGTGGTGAAATCTTAATTAGCTATTTACAAACAAATACGCTGACATTTGTTGCGATGCACGTATCGATCTTGAGTTCATGATACAGTTAAATTAACATTAATTTTAAATTATGGAAGCGATATCTATATATATAAAAATGAATTGCTGTTCGTTAGTCTCGTTAAAACTCGAGAACGGTTGGACCGATTTGGCTATTTTTGGTCTTAAAATGTTTGTAGTAGTTCATAGAAGGTTTATACGTAAAGAAAAGTTTGAAAAGTTCCCGAAAAAGTTTCAAATTTGGAAGAAACTGAACAGCATTTATTGTATGAACTCAAAACCATAGCTCACAAAAACAGCTGTTCGTATAAAAAGCTTATGTTTGTTTACATGTATTACCATAGCAACGTTACTTAGCAAATTTATAATCACTTTAATACTCTTCAAAACCAACAGCTTTTTAAGGTTAGATTGAAAAACTATAAACAAACACAAATAAAAATGCTTACAGAATTATAATTCAACTCAAACATTGGTTATTAAATATCTATTTAGGCCTACTTAGAGATATGCTGCTTAAAATATTGTTTATATAAAATATATCATAACTATGAAGTTTTTAATACTTTTCAAAACATATTTTCGCTATCAATAATAACAAACAAATTATTTGACACCATGCATAACCATAAACATACACGAGTTTAAACATATTTTATTGAAAACTAAACAAACCATCTGAATTAAACTAAATGCCATTAAAATATCACATTCGTAGCTTTACTTTGATATATACTGTATATTGTATATTTAAATACTAAACAATATAATATATCTTATACTAATTAGGCCTATACATTTAAAATTACAAACTCTATTTGAACCAGTTTGTTACATCCTAAATTAAAACGGATGTTAAAAAGTGATTCAAATATCTCTTCTACGACCCTCAGCTAATTTAAACCCTCCCTAAGAAAGGGTTAAAAGAAATTCGAAATTTTAGGGTGGTTTGGGGAGGGGGGTCAAAGTTACTAAAAATCCATATAAGAACGAATTGAAATGAAATTTGGTACGTAGCTTCCTCTAAGGCCGTAGGTGCTCGCAACATTGTCAATGAAATTAAGTGAAAGTCAAACTTAGTAAAAACTATAAATTAAAACGATATATTTAAAGCTTTTTCATGTTAGATAGTAGTTTACAGGAATACAATATTTCAGTGCTTTCCTAAATAGCGTAGACTTTTTTCATGACCACAGTAGGATACGCACAGGTATTCAACGAACACTTAAAAAGAATTACAATTACGTCAAAAAGACTGAAAATAGCATCAACCACGGGCAACGCCGTACAGATCAGCTAGTACATGTATAAATATTAAGATAAATAACATTTAAAAGTAAATTAAGACAATTACGTATATGTACCGAAAACTGTAGCCTATAAAATAAACAGTAATAATAACTAAAGCTTAGATTTAAGAGAAAGTCCACTTTACCTTAATAGTGTAATACAAAATTGGGTGTGCATATGACCACATAAAAGAAGTGAAAACTTCTATGCGAATTTTACAGCGTGTAAAATGAATATTGATTAACTACTGGATTTTATTAACATTTTATTACCTGGTTACTAAATAAATAAAATAATTACAATTATTTTAAAATGTTTAGTTCGGTTTGCTTTTAAAGCGTATTTTTTTAGTTTTTAAATTATTATTTATTTTCTTATTTTTTAGTCTGGGGACCATGATCAGTGCTCACTTACTACACCCAAAAAAATTAATATTGCATTGTCATCGGTCCTTGATAAGTGTGCAAAGTTTCAAATCAATCCGACGTTTTGAAGGGGGTGAAAATCACGTCGTGTTCTGGGGACCATGGTCAGTGCTCACTTACTACACCCAAAAAATTAATATTGCATTGTCATCGGTCCTTGTTCTTCATACATACTATACACAAGTATATATATGTATAAGAGGGTATATATAATCAACACACCGGTCTAAGCGAAAATGTTGCGTTACGTGACGTGACGCGAAACGACGATTTACCTCCCTAAAAAAACGTTTTCACTTCAAAAATGAAAATATTATAAAATATAAAAGTAAATTATTATTATATACAATCAACACAAATAATAATATGTATTAAATGATTACTAAAAACAATATACCATTTTTAAAAGTTAATTCACTAATAAATAAACTAGTTTATCATCAACAAAAGTATATATAAATAATAATAATAACAGTTATAATTAATCAAAATATACGCTTTTAAGTGAAGGTAACAATTAATTAAACACACATTAAAATGAACACTTTTAGAGGTAGCGGAAAACATTTAATCTATTAATATATATATATATATATATAATATAGTAATAACTAGCTGACCCGTGCGAAGCATTCGCATATTCAGTGTTGCCAACGCCAGGAAAATATCCCTACAACTTACTTGATCTTACATCACTGTTACTTTCAGATTCTTTATTTCTTTTTTTTTCGTATAATTGTATTTTGTATATTTTTCCGGTGTAGTGGTTAAGGAAAGCTTTAAAATGATGCCTCATTCATGTTATTTGATGCTGTATTAAGGAAGTTATGGCGTACCGACAAAAAAATGGACTTGAGAAATAATATATGTGATAATACGACATAGTAGTAATAATGTAGAAATGCCGATTCGATATACAAGTTTAAATTAATCAAAAGTTTATGGGCACCTATTATTTATTCATTATCGTGTTTTTATTTTTCTTAATATATTAAGTTTTCCAAGCGACAAGAGTAATTTATTTTTATACATCTTTTAAAAGATTTATTTTACTATTTAAAAACGTTATTCTCTTCTTACCAACGCTTGGCTATGGTTGATTTCTCGGTTCTGTTTTATTTGAAATGGGAAAAATGATGAATACTTTTAACTTTAATATTTCTAATTATTTATTTTTGGGACATATTTGAAAGCTACAAAAAAGTACCTGATTTTTTTTTTTGTTCGGAAATTTGATCTTTAGTATTTTCTAATAATTTTCACCAGCAAAATAACAATAATTACAGTTGAAGGTTATGTGTGAGAATGTGTGATAGTGTTGTTATTTAAATCGAAATAATTAAGAAACATAGAAACCTTTCTTTTTTTTAGATATCGAACCGTCAGCGTAAATATATGAAAAGTGAAGCGAGACTAAACCAAATAGTAGAGTCTCGTTTAACCGACCTTCGATTATCCGACAACCGTGTTATCCGAAGTCCCACCTCAAAAGAAATTTCAAAAACTACAAATTTCAAAGGACATAATAATGGCGCAAAAATGGAGAGACTTGGCAGCTAAGAAAAGGCACTCGTCATGAAATCAGACTAAATCGACAAACCTATTTAAATCATCACAAGACTGACTTTTTTTGTATTTAACTTCAGAGAATTCTATAACTTTTGTTTATTTTTTTTAGTTAATATTTTTTGTTGTAAGCAGTTGATTATTGGGCTTGTAATGAGTAAATTATACATTTTAACTAAATTAGAAATTATAACATAGTTTGACTTTTAATTAGCTTCTTCTTAACACCTGCCTATTGTCCGACATTTACGCTTATCCGTCGTCCTGACTAACGGTAAATTTTCTTCCATTTATGTAGTATACAAAATACTCTACAGTTCCGAAAAAAATCAATACGAAACTTGAAATATAGTAACTCAGATTTTGTTTGTATGCTCATAAAAAAATGTTTTTGTGGTACCGTTAATTTGAAACCGTCTTTTATTTCGTATGTATTTTCCTAACAATACTAAGTTTAAAGTAGTACCGTATTTGAACAATAAAATCAATTTTACTAGATCAAAGTACTAGATTTAAACCAATCATTTAGGACACATTTTTTCCATATTCAAATATTTATGGGCAACTATCAACAAACGAATAACAAATAACAACAGTCCGACTCGTTTATTTTAAAACCCGAAGTTCACTACACACAAGGTTATTTTTTTCATTAACAGTAGTACGTTTTCAGAGTAAATGCAGATGCCCTACTATTTGTCCCCTTTCACAGTGTTAGTCAATATTCAATGAACAATTTTCCAAATGGATTTGGGGGAGGAGCGCATACAATGGTCAGCGCCCCCCTTTGCGGAAAATTGGAATGCATTCAGTTAAATAAAATAGAACTCCTTTCAACAGACTTTTAAAAAAACCCGAGGCTATTGTAGTTTGCATTACAATGTGGACATCAATAACAGTATTTCCAACGCTAGATAAAAGCTGAACGCAAAATAAAAGCTGTGATATGTATGAATGATGACCTTATTCTTAACGACACGGGTTGAGGTAATTGTTTGGAATGTCTTATTCAATTCAACGTTTAGTTAACATAGCTTCACCTACAGACTGTGTCAACATAGCAAGACTGTGGGCTACATAACACAACAAATTTCCCATCCAGACGTACAAAGCTGTTCGAAAATGTAATTTTTAAAAAGGTTTAAAGTTAAAAGGTTTCTAAATTACTATCCCTTGTCGAGATGATCTTTTTTTATTATTTTTATTTTAATGCAATGTCTGACCTTTTTACTGTAAGTGGCTTGGAGCTCATAATTCCACTAAGTGGAATGCTTTTAGCCTATTTTTAACTCATATTAACACTAAAATTACCATGGAGATAAGAAGTGTAAAATCTGCGTTTATAAATAATAATTTATAAAAACTGTTTTCTCACTGCGTATATATTTTGTATCAATTTAAAAGGCATGGCCTCAAACTAAAGGGGAAACTGCTGAAATTTTCAAAACATTTTCGAACGTTTAGGCTTAAAAATAGTAAAAAAGAAGATATACTTCCATTATATTTTTTTTCATTTAAAAAACATTATCTGCTGATTAAATATATTCAGTGCAATAATACGATGTTTACTTTAACACCTCTAAACATGCATGAAGACCATTTTACAGAGGCATTTACTTTACATCAGATTGTTTACATTGAAACAATATTATTTATTTCTATTTTTAGGTTAGGGTTATGTCTGGGGGTGTGCCAATAAATTTGTTTAAAAAAATTAATACAGTTTAATATTATTTACTTAGTTGAATTAAATGTAATTAGTTTGTAGGTAATGACAAATATAAGGAGGCAAAATAACACATGTTTTTCAAATCTTTAAATTTAAGACATTGTCGGTTTTTACCAGAAGTTTTCTTCGGTCGTTTAGATTTTCCACAAAGTTTAGATACATTCGACCTAAAGAACCAGATTGTAGATTTCTCTCTGCGAACATGTTTCAAAACAAAACTATTACCAACCACTGTAAGAAAAACTGCATGCTTCTTCCAAGAATTTAAAATGTATAAAACTTTCTAAAACTTCTTATCTTTCCTCCAGTTACGACTTTTTATTTTTTTATAGACTTCGATAATAGCATGTCATCTGGCCGGCGACGTTTTACAGTTTTTTATACTCGTATCGTGAACATGGCGGAAGGAAATTGTGTACAGAACATTAAACATATCGCGAGCTTGACAAAAGAAAACTTGGTTTCATTGCTTTCATAGTACTCTCTCATCTCCCTCTCCCTCTCCCTGTCTCTTAGAGCAGAGGACAGCAAGAGAACCATAAAGAGTACATATTTATTTTAATTACTACAAAAGCCTACTAAATTGTACTTAATGCTGAAAGAGGTTGTAAATATATTCCGGAAATCGATACATTACGTACGCAGAAGTTCTGTATTCATTGGTACTACTGCCCTGGTACCACAGTCCTTCTTCTGTTGCCCCCCTCATCCAAATAACCCTACTTTATTGATGAAGTTTGTCAAAGTTTTTATGGATGCTTGCCAAAATCTCATTTAATCAAATGATAAATAGTTGAATAAAATTATTTAATTTAGGAGTTTTATTAACTTATTTGATCTAACGTTTTACTTAATACCCAACCGTAGGTTAAACTGTTTGTTTTCTAATTTGAATTTAAACATATTTTCACCTAAATGAAACATAGTCACTAAATTTACTAAAAACCATCCTTTAAAAAACTTTATCATGTAGCTATAATACCTCGAATTATGCCACCAAATTTACAAAAATCTAAAAGGTCTTAAAAGTTTGAAAAATTAATAAACATATCCAACAATAAACTTGAACTGTCTTTAACATTATGATCGATTAATACTGACAATCAAAATTAAGAGAACTGGATAAAACTTGAATTATGGTTCGTAAATAAATTGGGTAAAATAAAATCTTAGTCTATATAGGCACCCTTTCTGCAAATGTTTGCTTTTGTATGCACTTTGC
The DNA here is from genome assembly GCA_018207615.1 of Philaenus spumarius. Lineage (NCBI taxonomy): Eukaryota > Metazoa > Arthropoda > Insecta > Hemiptera > Aphrophoridae > Philaenus > Philaenus spumarius. The sequence continues at coordinate 68,632 of JAGFPH010005295.1, forward strand.
TGTCGAAGAAACATTTTGTTTCATTTCATTTTGAATAGTTCTGAGTAATGTTCTTTTTTAATCTTCGCACTTTCTCTGGACTTTGGATAAGAGATGTACTTTACTGACTTAACTAATTCTAATTACAACAATTTATTCCTAATAATCACCAAAACTTCTTCTAAGACATTGTGTGCAAATTCTTACTATTGTCAAACAGCAGAGGCTCTCGTTACTTTGTAAAGAGAAACAATACAGCCTCGTTTGTTGTATAATTGGACAACAATTATCTGACGTGAAAGGTCCTATTTTTTTATTTAGGCAGACAAGAACACCGCGAACGAGAATTGAGGCCTTGAATTTATAACATTTAACTCGTTCACACTGCATAATAACTCATGGTTGATATTCTGAAGCTCGAATCATGTGCATGTTTTTTTCCTCAAAGACTATGTACAAGTTAATATCAGACTATTTAAGATATTTTTTGTATTCTGAAAGTACACATTAAACTAAATATAAAAACGGAAACAATTTCTGTGGCAGACAAATAATATAAAAATTATTAGAGAAAACAACTCCTAAAATGCAGGTTAAGTTCAGCCTTTTTCAGCTAAACGCTTCACTGACAAAAGGTGAGTAGCAACGATCGTAAACAAAATATAAGACACAAAATGAGGGACAATTTAAGTGAAAAATGTTCAATTTCTTATTTAGAATAATAACAATTCAGCAGTGAAAATAATAAAATTACTTGTGATGGAAAGGACACAAGTTTTGTCAAATTTATCAGAATTGCAACCCAAAAAAAGAATAAAAGCTGAACTAAACTATCTTCAACTCTAAAATTTCAGTAATTTTTCAGTTTGTAGACATATAAATAAGTTGGTAGCACTTCTAACTTTGTGGAAAATATGGCATCGCTGCTTCAACTTTTGGTTTTGTTGTTTCTTGTTTATAGTTGCTTTGTATTGTTAATATTTAATTTGGTGCAGTTTGTGAAGAGTATATTTGCAAGGAAAAGGTGAAGTTTTATTTCTTTCTGTTCGAATTTATGGTCACCCTTATTTGTCCTAGTACTAATACTTTTTGTGTGTAATTGAGTAAAATTAAGTACATTATGAATTTTTAGAATAATTCACAACATCGAAATCATTAATTTTGAAATAGCTATAACTTATAGTATAATGTAATGTTTCTTTGTTATTTAGCCTACATAAAGAAACAATTTTTTTAAATATTTTAAAGTCAAAAGTTAGCAATGAACAATCACTACAAACAATCGCTTAAAACCACTGGACAAATTACTTAAGTGTTTTTTTAAAAATGTTAAAAACTTTAGTGCTGTGCGTTTTCGCCATCAACATTACGAACTGCTGTTATGTGTTCCCTGTAGATTCGACAGATCCTTGCAAAGACAAACAGTGCCCCGTGGGAGCTAGATGTGTCCCTTCTCCTGACGGCAGGACGGCAACATGTATCTGTCCAAAATACTGTCCACAATATGGCGACCATTCAGCCTCGAGGCCTGTTTGTGGAACCGACAAGAAGGACTACAAGGATCAATGCGAGATGAGGAAGACAGCTTGTGAGAAGGGCTTAGAGATATCTGTCAAGTACCAAGGCTCTTGTGGTAAGTACTGATTCTGTTTTGTAATGTAGAAATAATTATTGAATGTTTATTAATGAAGTTTGTAATACAAATAACAAACTTAAAACATATTTCAGCAACTTTTCAAAGATAACAAGAACATGTTTAATGTTTAAATTTCTCCCATAAGCTTATAAATAAATTTAAAAAACATACAACAAATCAAAGATATTTATATTCTGAAAGTTTTCATACACTGTCCCGACATTTATGCTTCCCAATTTAATTTGAAAATACCAAGTTATTAGAAATTTATAAATCTGCTGAAAATGATTTGACCTTTACTTAAATTGAAATATTACCAGAGTAGTCTCTACAACAATACATTCATCCCCTCATTCAATCTACTGTTCCAATATCTTATGAAATTCTTTCTTTAATCAATACACAATGAAATATATATTTTACCCTATAAAACATTGATCAAATCTAATGAGGTGAATAATTCTAGAAAGATATGCGAACTATCTTATATTCACCTCTCCTAACATTTTTAATTTATAAAATTTACGTATAAAGCAAATCTTTCTTGATTACTAGTACAATATAATGAATATTCCTATATATTCTAAACCTTTTATTAACTATACCTTTTATTTTATTTTAGTTAATTGTATTTATTTGACAGTATATTTTTTTAAATTTTTACTTCATACCTTTCCTAAGGTCTCAATACCCTCTAAGGTGTTTTATTATTCACTAAATTAATTGAATCAATTATTAAATTGGATCGGTAACTGATTTTAATTGCTTATTAGGTGTTTCAAAAAGTCCTCTTGACAGCTAATTCTAATAAAACAGTTCCGATACAATTATATATTTTAATGAAGTTTTATTTTATAAAATGATTTCTGATTTCGTTTGATTTTTATATTTCTCTTTCGAGATCTGCCTTACAAGAAATGGAAATTTTTTACTTACATAATTTACTCTCTCCCCCTCTCCCTTTCCCTCCTTCCCCTCTCTATTTCTCTTGCGCATTTACATTTTGATTGATTGATTTTTCACTTTATCACTCACTTTATATCCTTGATTTTTTTGGTCCCTGATGAATCCCTTTGATTACTTTTGTTTGCTAATAGTTGATTTTGTGATAAGGCTCAATTTTATGATAAGGTAAATGAAACTGATTCACCTTGAATGGTTTGTCTAAACCGATAGCAAAGTTTCACACGTGAAGACCAAACTCTTTCCTGTGTCCTCACCAATTATTCCAGACCAAACATTTTCGCGTGTTTTTACATTCCATTCTTATTGGCCGATTTGAATTTCTGCTTCTGATCGGAGTATGATTCATTGACAATCGACTTCCTTCCGAATTATCTGCTTGTATTTTCACACGTACGCTTCATGGAATCGTACTGTGTTCGCTATATTATTGGGAGAAGTAATCCAAAACAGCATACGTGTGATTTGTACATCCGTTATTATTTGAGGTCAACCATCGACTATCTGACTTGTTACTATATAATTTTGATTGAAAATAGTTTTATATTTTTATTAGTCTGATCCTGTATTTCTTTATTAATGTGTCTTATTATATATTTAATGTATTTGTTATTATTAAGTATATGAAATACCCCTTCGAGACAGGTTATAATTACTTTGAATTGATTTAATACCCAGAAAGGTGAGAGTTTTTTACCTTCAACTTTTATTTTTCCAATCCATGCTTTAAAGATTGTTGTTATCAAAACATATGTCAGACGAAAGATTTTGGTAATATTTAAAAGAGTTACATCAATTTTGAAAAAACCCGATATTGAGTCTACTACGAAAGTGATTGATTTTTTGTTCTGTGAC
>JAGFPH010005295.1:77400-99766 GCA_018207615.1 Philaenus spumarius
TATATATAATGCTCGTCAATTACTAAAAAACACACTAACACATTTAAAACATATTTACATAAAACACAAATAGTCCGTTAGATTCATTTACAGGTAGCTGCACAAGTGCACACTGAGTAGCGACACAAGAACCGGCCGGCGTGCACGTGTGCGGCTACCTGCAAATGGATCTAACGGACTATTTGCAATGACTACAACTTTAAAAGTTGTAGTCATTGCTATTTGTGTTTTATGTACATATCTTTTAAATGAGTTAGTGTTTTTTTAGTAATTGACGAGCATTATATATATTCTATAAAAACTTTGAAATAATTTTATTCGAAAATGCCTGAAAAATAGGCGAAACGCGTCATCATTTAAACTGTGACCAAAAAGGACTGCGAGCAGAAACTCCACAAAGGTATTTATAGTAATATAATTCCAGTCCAGTAAGGCAAACACAAACAAATGAATATTAGTTCTTATTGGATAAGAATTGATATGGGGCAAAGGTGTGTTCGATCAGCTGAGGCTCATCACTCGACGTACAGAAATCTTTGTTTTCAGCTAAAAGACAGGGCATATTTAATTAATGATATTAACATAAATGTAATTAGATAGGTTTTTAAATGTCGAGGGGAATTGCTTCATCTGAATAAACTGTGGATAAAAATACAAATTATAATTACTCACTGTGCAATCTAGAAGAAATTGAAAATGTTTTTCACTTTGTGGCCATGTGTCCAAATTTGAGAGACATAAGAATATAATGGTTTAATTTACCGGAATTAACTAGAGATAAGTACATAGGTTATTTAAATGGTGAGGATTGGGTGCGGCTGGCATCTGAGGCAGGCATGGCAGTAAAAGTGGAATTTGATTAGGGAATTTAATTATTAAATTGCAGATGTAACCTTTTAACAGAACGTGTGTATTTTAAAATGGCGCCCATTTAACATTTGTAATGGTAATTATCTCTGGAACCTTTCTAAAAGTAAAAATAAAAATACAGAACACAATTCTCACAAAAATACGTATGTTGGTCAAATGCGTTTCAACGACAGTTATAATTTAGCTGTAGCTCACGTGTCACTGAAGATGTCGACTTTGTCGTTGAAACGCGTTTGACCAATAAACGTGTTTTTGTGAGAATTGTGTTCTTTATTTTTATTTTTACTTTTAGAAATAATATTTCTCACTAGACAAGCTCGATTATATTTATCTCTAGAAAAATATTTACCGTTTGTAACGTTTAGTTTACAAAATATTTTAATAAAAATGTTACTTTTTAAGGACAAAGTAATTAGTTGTTTATTGTTTCTGTACTTCAAAGAATAAACAAAAACTAAAAATTGCATTTATTGGTAGTTGTCTACAACATTTCCAATTAGCATATAATATTTTATAGTTATTTGTGTCTCAAGGGAGGAAAATATCACTTTGTCATCCCGAAAGGAACGCTCGTGCCGTCATTTTCTTGAGGAAACTAAGATACTTTCTTCCATTAAAAAACACAACATTTTCCCTACAGATACAGTTTTAGTAAATAATTTGCATTTTACTATGGAAGAAATTTTATTAAAACATGGATATTCATATTTATAAAAAAACAATAACTTAGGTTATGCCAAGAATACACAGACACGGAAGTTCATTGATGCATTGTTGTTTCAGCAGCTGTTTTACTAACATTATGATTTAGCGGACGGAAAAGTTCCCGTATAAAAAGCATAGCATATTTACAGCCCGCAAATAATAAGCGGACGTCAAAGTAAACTCAATGTGGTTTACTATTAATGAGGCAGAAAAGACCTCTTTCAAAGTAGTAGCTGGAAGAAAAGTTAATTCCGCAAAATATACTTTTAGTGTATGTTTAGTAAACAATGATTTTATTACTAAATATCACTAAACTAAATCTAGTCAACTGTTTGTTCTAAATGTTAGTAGTAATAATAGGTTTGTTGCCTAGACATCAACTAAAACATTATACACTAGTTGTTAATTACTGTTTTGAACACTGATGTTGATAGGTTAAATTGTATCTCATAAGAAACCTAGTGGAATTGTATTTATTGAATCTTTCCAATATTAAATGAGTTTATGGTGATAGATCAAAGAATGAGGAGTACTATGACACATGCATTATGTTTATTTGATTGATGGTAGTGAAAAGGAAGCCCAGAGATTAGCTGTGGATTTTCTAAGCAGACAATGTCCCAGTAACCAAACATTCAGTGCTGCCCACAATAGGTTAAGGAAACAGACACGTTTATGGTAAATATGAGAGATACATGAAGTACATTAAGTGATCATTTCGTAGTGACGAGTTTGAAGAACTTGTTCCACACGACTTGAACAAGACTCGACGGTAGTTGCCTGATTTTGGTTGTGGTAAGAATGTAAAGTGTTTTCATTAAGAGATACTTTACCCGTATAAGCCCCAAAAAATGCAGACCTAACAGTCACAAAATCATATGTAAACTGCGTTGTGTTATGAAGTGAGATAAGTGATTCGTAAATAGTTGGCTGGTTTCTTGAAAAGCATGTTTAACAGGCGAAGCAAGTTTCAACAGAGACGGGATAATCTCCAATCGCACCATACAAATTTGGTCCAAAGAAAACCTTCATGCAACTGTTGCAAAAAGACATCAAGATTAGTTTTCAAATAATATCTATTCGGGTATTTAAGGAAATTTCCTAATCATGCCCTACATTTTATCCAACCGGCTGAATTCACCTGCATACTTGATACTTATCAGGGATATCGTTCATTAATTACTCGATAATGTTTCTGTATGGCAGAAACGAAATGTGGTTTCAGTGCGACAAATTGTGGTAACATAATTCGTAATTACTCAAAACATGATTTTGTGCAAAAACGGACGACGGACCAACAAGCTGGTCGTCTCTATCGTGGACTTTTCACCTTTGAACGTTTTTCTGTGGGCAACACAGAACATCTTGTTTACAGCACGCCTGTAGAAAGTGAAATGAATCGAGCTGCCTGAAAAACTGAAGCAGCTGTAATTGTTAAAGAGAACTTACCAGTTTTGAAAGAGTTCATTGATCGATGCTTGATCGATTTACATTGTGCAGCCGTTTTGAAGGTCGTAATTTCGAGCAGTAATTGTACATATAATAACATTGCTGTCTTATTAAATGTCGTAAATAATTATTACTCTTTTATGTAACGAGTCGCCAAACTAAACGTATATTTAATGCGTATTAACTTGAAATATTAATATTTTACATATTCCTCACCCAATTGGAATACAAAAAGTTGTGGATTTGTCTTTGTTATGCAGATTTTTTATCTTTTATATTATTGCCTATACATAGATATGCGGCAAGTAAATGTGATATTTATTACCTGATAAAAACAAACCTTAATGAATGAACTGTAACAGCTAGAAATAAAATAATTACTCATTAAAGTTAGATTACTTAATGAGAGTGTTTTTACTCAAAACAAAATTTCAACTTTAGTGCAGTATTTGTAATCTCCTTAAACCAAGAAAAATGTATTCATAATATTGTAATCCTTGTAATCCCCGAAAGAATATTTATGTAAAACAATGTAAGCTGTTATTCTGATTAATTACCACAAAGTAACCTTACCTCGTGCCCAAACACAACCCTCTGAGCCGGGATGATATTTTTATTTGATTTATTAGTCTATTTATCACAGAGCACACGATACAAGGGTAGATTCAGTGTTTTGTATCGTTATTTAACTAGGAACATATTTTATTAAGCTCAGTTTTAATTGCTCTGGGGATAATATTGCGCTAGGATGTTTTATATTAATTACTGGATGAAGTCAGGAAATATGGTCTTCCGTTGAAATATGTAAGCATAGCATTAAAATATGTAAGCATAGCAATAAATTCAAGATATTCTGGTTACAAAAGTGTCTTACATTAATTAAACGTAAGTTAATCTCGGATTAAGAAATTTCGTTATACAAATACAGGCGAAGGATAATTTTTCTTCGGTGAAAAATAGTAAAGGTAACACTATAGCAAAGAAAATCGTCGGTAGCAACATTCAAATCGATAGTATTTGCTCTAAATAAGTCTCTGATAATATAGTAACGAAGGTTTTAATGTGCGTATAGTTTTGATTAAACGCATATGAACATATAGACCCTTTTTTTCTCGTAACGTGAATCATACTTGAAAGATAATAACTTTAAACATTCAGTAAAAAGCAAAATAAAGAACGTTTCATTGACTGCCGTCATCATCTGTTTGCAGTTTCACAAGTTGATTTGACTTCTTGTTGAACAACTAACTGTACTAGGCTGTACGGTAACAATGGATATCATTTTTGTTATCATTTTGCAAACATTTTCAACTAAATTCGTTTTTGACTTGCTCATTAAAGTCTTAAATATGAACCAGTTCCTGGTGAACCATCAAATTACGAACAACTTAATATCTTCATATATACTGTTTACATGTGACTGAGCAACTCTCTAGGTTGGTCGATTTCACGTTGTACATTAGAGAGATGTTCTGGAGTGTGAAGTTTACGGGTCTTGATATGCATAATTACGCCTGAAAGGCAAATCCATTTGTAATCCTTCTCAGTGGAGACCCTAAATGTTTTACTATTTTCTTGACTATACGGCATGAATTTTAATGACAATCTAATCTAATTGGTTGATATTTTCATTATGAACTCTCTCTGCTCGGTTGCGTTTAATAAATATAAAAGTAGATATTTTTTATCGACTGTGATGCCTACACAATTAATTATATTTTTATAAGTTTAAAATACATATTAAATATAGAAGTTTCAGTTAAAATTCAAGGATTAATGTCAGTTAAATTAACTTTATATTAAGTGTAACCACAGTCGGTACTTGGTGAAATTTCAAATTAATTTAAACATTGAAACTTACAAGAAAATTTCACAAAAAACTACAATATATTTGTTACAGCTGTTTCGCCGTTATGCATCATCAGACAACAACAAAATTGTGGTATTTTCAAAATTAATTGTAATGACTGTAATTGTGAATATATAGGTCAAACAGGTTGATTAAAACGAAATAAAGGAACACTTATATGGTTGGAAGCGTGGTAAAACATATTCAAATTTTACTAACCACTTATTAAATACAGACCATACTTTTAATCCCATTGATAATGTTGAAGTCTTGCAAACTGAACAAAATATTGTAAAATTTAATTGCTTGTAAATTTTATAAATAAACAGATCGGATCTCAATTGGCATGCTACTATTTAGGTACTATGAACAGGTACATAACCCATCCCCTTTGTTGAAGCACATTGTATTTACACAACCTGTCAGTTCATTGTCCTTCTCAAGTACTCCTAGGCCAACCCCACTCTCATAACCTGGATTTTGGTTTAAATTGTTTCTGTACATTTTACTTTTTAGTTGTCTGATGAATGTGATGATGCTTAACGGCGAAACAGATGTAACAAATATATTGATGTTTTTGTGAAATTTTCGTGTAATTTTCACCTTAAATTAACTTTATGGATTCTTCCATACTCGAAAATTACCTATTTACTAAGCTTACCTTCTTTGTATCTTAGAAAAAAACGAATTTTGGAATTTTATAACACAACTTCCTTTTGAGTTTTAGTTTTATATATTTTTAACTTGTTCTTTATAAAATTATATACAAATCTGTACACAAACTATTCAATAAATTTACAGATTTACATAATCATCTTTTGAATTTTATCTCAAAATCAATTACTTTAAATTTGTTTTAGGATCCATTATTGGAATATAGTTCATGTCCATACGTGTGTCATGGCCGAAACACTTTTTTTATATATACATAAATCACGTTGTGGTTGTTATTATTTGCATGATTACTTTAAAATAATATTGAATATATGACTTGTTGAAATGTTTTTGTTAAAATACAGAATTCACATTTCGGTTCATTTCCTATTTTATACACGACTTATCATTGTTGTAGAGTTTTCTTTTCTAAGGAGGATCCATTCTACTTCAATCACTCTTGCAATCATTCAAACCACAACTCATTGTTAGAAGTGTTATCAAACTATTAATGGATAATATGTGTACAAAAAGTAGTTAAGCTACTCAACGTACTTGCAATCTATTGTATCTTTGTACTAAACTTCATAACTCTAGTTTCAGCCAAAGTGCATAAAACAATACTTGTCATATCACACAGCGTTACGTCATCAAACTTGTAATAAATTATGCCTTCCATCTGGAATTAAAATTAACTTAGTAAAAACATTATTGGTGTAATCATTTTAAAATAATGTAATTCACAAAACTAATTTGAATAAGAAGTTTTAAGAGATGTCAACGTTATTGACATGATTTATCGAAAGAAATGCATAGAGAACTCTGGTAATAATTCTGGTCTAGAGATGACCAGAACCAGGGCCGGATTTAGCATTTTGGCGCCCCTAGGCCCAATCATTTTTTCCGCCCCCAAGTCTGGATAAATTTACTTCCCCAAAAACCTTTATTAAAAGGTTATATCAGGCCTATATGTTAATTGCTTAAACACAACTCAACGATGCAATTTTATCATTGCAAGTTATCACTGCAACCCGCAGAACATTCCCGCAACAAAGCATGGCCATTGCTATGTTAATAATTTAGGTTTTGTTCAATTTAGTCATTTGGGCAAATAAATAAAAAAACTGTAATACATTATAAAATAGGTTTAATCTCAGAAACACAGCTTACATGAAGAATTTTGATAAGGTCACACAAAAACATATTTTCCCGTGTTTGAGATCAATGTTGTAACGAAGTTGCTGCGTAATGTTGAAAAATAGTTTAACTTTACCAACAATTATTAATGGTTCCAATGAACTTCAAAACCAGAATAATTTTTTTGTAATCAATTCAAAAAATATGTTAAGTTATGGCTATTTATTTTTATTTCTAAAAAATTTTTTAATATTTTTTCCCTCGGCCGTGCGCCCCCTTGGAGCTTGCGCCCATAGGCCCGGACCCATAGAACGCGAACTCAGCTATTTCTTTAAACAATGTACATGCGATTTCCTGTAGATTTTTAAATGAGTTGTAGGTAATATATTGTTTTGTGTATATACCACTTTCAAACAAGTTAATGCCACTCTAGACATTGTAATGAATTTTTGAACTTGTGCATTGTAATGCATTGTACATTGTGACACTTATATTTATTCTTAATAGAAATAAAAAGAGCGTTTGAACTTTTAATAACAAGTAATTTTATTTTATTAAACTTCTAGATCTTCCCATTCAAATATTTTTAAAATTTTTTATAGGTGAAGTTGAAGAAAACAAAGATAAATTTTAATCTAAACTAGGTTTTAATTTTAAGCTAATGCTTTATACTTATAATGTATTATATCTTAACTGTATTATATCTTAACTATATCCCTATTCTATTGCTAATACATACCGGGTGTCCATAAAATCCCCCCTCCTTAACTTTGGAACAAGTAGAAATAAATAAAAGAGCTTTAGGTATCGTTATATGACAAAGGGAGATGAATTATGGTGTAAATCTTAAATACAAACCCCCATCAAGTGATGCCTTATTTTAAAGGGCTTGATAAATGAAGAAAAATGGCACAAATTAGAGGCATCTGTCTTAATCCTATCGAAAATGGCGATCAGTCAAAATTCACAAAACATCTTATTAACACAGACTTTTAATTAGATACGTTACAATACCTTTCATTGGTAATAAAGCTAAAGACTTACCTTAATTCTAAATTTAGATTAAACACTCAAAATTACATCCTTTACTTCTTTGCAAAAATAAAGACTTGACTCAAAGGAACGCCTTACATTACTTTTAACATCGGAATATGCAGCATTTAATAAACGCACTGTTTCGTGTAAATACCTGCTTGCTTCCCTGTATCTAGAAACTGCAAGTTTATTCGTTCCTTTTTAAATACTATGTTAACACAATTTGAATTACGTTACAAACACTATGTTCCAGTGGAAAAGAATAATGGCTCTTTGCATGCTATTTAATAAAATCAAAAAGTCATTCAGAATCTAATATTAAACAAATATTTAAACAATTTGGAATAATCTTAAAAGGAACGAATAAACTTGCAGTCCGTTTTTAAAATAAACAATAAACTCCTAAACTAATAAAAATCTCCCAAAAATACTTATCTTTGTCAAAATCATTTCAAACGTATTTTATACAAGAATGTGTGTTAATTTTATTTAAAATAATTTAATTTTACTGATTTAATCCTAAATTAATTTTATCAAGCAGTTTTAAATATAAGGTAGGCTGAATTATTATTTATTAAAACTACTGTGATACATATCTTTTTATTAGGTATTAATATTGTAAAGCTGAATTATTATGTTGTAAATACAAAATACCAAGTATGTTTTTTATTAATGTTTTAATAATTTTTAGTCATAAAACTACGTTTCGCTTTTATTAATTTTGAACTTATTTATAGTACAATTAGCATAAACATACTATCTTCATTACAAGACGTCATTTTATTAGCAACAACTTGCAACCTGACTTCTAGAGTTGCTCATCAGAAATAAGAATGTTACTACCATTCTGAATACTGATCCTACCCTATAAATTATTTACATTTTCACAATAAATATATTGTATTTGGACGAAATTACCAAAAAACACGTCATTTGGACGAAAGTTGTTATGAAAAAAAACACAAAATCTTAACTATTTCAATTCATTTTTCATACAGATAGTATATTATAGTTCTCTAAAGCAGGCAGTCATATATATTAAAACCAGTTAAATAGTTTAACAGTTCGTTTGAGTCTGAAAATTGTATGCTGCCCCATTGGGCGACAATGGTCCAACCTTTAGTCACATATAAAAAAATACCGAATATTATCTTAAAAAACAGGTGTAACGATTCCGTTTTGTATTTATTTTACTTTTTTTGTGTTATTAAGATGTCCTGATTGACTCAATCTTTTATATTTTTGAGGGAGCATTATCGTGTTTTCCCAGAAACCCGACTGGTAAACCTGATGAGCAACAATTCTTTTTTCAACTTTACATGATTTTTGGTTTTGTTTGATATTGGAAGTGTGTTTTATCTGCAAAGCTTCTTTAAATTTAAAATATCTATTACAAATCGTTTCCTTTTTTTAAATGTGGGTATGTCGAAATTAGCAGTTGGTATTTTGGCGAAACAATTAATTGGGTGAAGAATTGAGGAAACGTTTCAATCAAAATATCACTGAAATTAATTAGGAAAAGGGAAAATGTTTTTCAAGTTGTTAAACAAGACACAAAAATGAAACCAAACAAAACTAGAGAAAACCCAATTAGTCTTCGTCACTAATTATTGCAATTCAAATGAACTTTACTTTTTGAATTTACAAAAAAAAATCAATCTATTTGAGTTATTATTAGCTGTACAGTTGTGAATAGCTGACACAAAGTAGTGCCAACCTCACAGATATGTAAATACGAGTAATTGTAAACCTGACCACATGAAGCACTGCTCTCTGAATACAATTGTTTTGTATGAGTATTGAATCTCTTAATTTACTTCTCATATAACAGTGTCATTCTTGTATTTACGTTTGCTTAAGTATGTTTAGGAAATTACTAAGCGTCAAACAAGCAAGAAAACCGTTAAAAGTTAATTTAATACCACAAATTAATTTTGTTTCTTGTTTAACCGTGTACATAGTTGTTCTGATAAACCTCCGAGATAAAAGAGGTACCGTACAATTTATAATGAAAGATTGAGTATAAAATTTAAATGTATACTTCTAATTTTTAAGGAACGGCATTTGAGCGTCAAACATGTTTCTCTCACTTTTAGACTTCCTGTTTTGGAGATATTCGCGAAAATATTACTACCCCCTCCCCTTTATACCGAAAAACTGCTACCAAAATTTCTAAACAAAAAAAAACAGTAGTGATAGACTTTCGTTACAGAAAAGCTATTCGGATCAACATTTTAGAGAAAAGTAAAGAAACATGTGCCCCCCCCCCACCATGTTATAATTTATTCCTGCCCTAATTATTGTTCTTGGTTAAACATTTAGTTAGATCAGTGTTTATAGTATAGGATATGTTGAAGTGTTGTTGTTAATAATAGTTAATTACCTCTCTTTTAAGAGAGATAGAAAGAACATCATGTAAAACAATACCTTGCTACATCGTATACTTCACTTAGCCCAACCTTCATTCGAAGAATTTGTTTTCATAATGTCTTGGTAATGAGTGTACTCGTAAAAGTATGACTAATTCATTTAATTATTGTTATTCTGATTAACAGTAAATAAAATAATGTAATATCAACAAAAATGCCGAAAACATAAAAAGGTTCTAAAAATAAGGTGAATAAATAATATTTTATTGGAGTATCATTAACACCTAATTAATAAAATATATTTGATTGAGAAAATACTGTAATAAATTAATGAATACTTACAGTACTTACAAATAAACATATTTTACTTGCATTTTATGTGAAAAATCTTAAGTAAAATTGCAATGGAGAATCTTATTATTTTACCTAGAAAACTCCTTACATCTGAAACGAGTTGAATTTTCTATATTTGATCTACATTATAATTAATCTAATAAAACTTTTTAGTGTGAGTAATTTGTGGACCTGGTTTTATATTGTTAGTGCTTATGATTTGTGGACAGCTGATGATAGTTACCATGTTGTTCGGTGTTGTAGAAACTGTGAACAGCTGATAATGATAGTCACTAGAATGTTCGGTGTTTGTTTAAGTGTGAGATGATGATGATGATAAACACTAGGCTATCCAGTTTCTGAGGAACTGTGAACAGCTGATGAGAATTATAGTTACTTAGTTGTTTGGTTTTGGATAAACTGTAAACAGATGGTCATTAGGTTGAATGGTGTTTGAGTAAATGCAAACAGCTGACAATGATAGGCACTATGCTATCCAGTTTTTAATAACTGTGAACAGGTGATAATGAGAGTCACTAGACTGTTTAGTGCTTGTGTAACTATGAACAACTGATGATGGTAGTCATTGAAATGTCTTATTATAATATTTTTTGTTAACAATAATAATTTACATGAGTGTATATAACGATTTGAAGCCTTAAGTAAAATTACTTTTATGTCATTTATACAGAAAGTTTAAGAATTTAAAAAATAAATAAAACATCTTATTTTAGTGTCAAACAATTAGATTTATAAGGGGTTAATTCATAAACGGAATATATGGTAAATATCTCCAATAATAAAATAGTTTATAAAAATAAAAACTTGTATGGTACTGTTTCTTTGAAGTTATTAAGCTATAAATTAAACATAATTCACGTTACCAGAAAGAGATTGTACTTATTTGTCTAATAAAAACATGATATATTTTAAAAACTTCACTTGCTTATTGTCTTGTTAGAGACTTGTTAGGACTCTATATAAGACCCTTGAAAGTTTCTAGCAATAATTTTGTTTGAGATAGTTTCCTCTGCTATTTTATGTCGAAAGGAAAATAATGTTTCACCTAGATAGATTGTCATACGACTAATCTGAACTCCACTTACATTTAATTAATCTAACAAACTTTTGTAACAAGCTTTTCTTGAATTTATTGCTATCCTTACTTATTTTAACGGAATGACACATTTTCTTACTTTATCTAGTAATTGATATAAAATATTTTCGCACAAAATACCCAGAACAGTTAAAACTAAGCTTAATAGAATATGTTTCTAAATTAAATAACGATACAAAAACACTGCGTCTATTCTTGTATCGTGTGGTCTGTGATAAACAGTCTAATAAATCAAATAAAAATATCCCGCCTCAGAAGGTTCTGTTTTTACACGAGGTAAGGCTAGTTTCTGGCAATTTATCAGAAAACCCGCTTACATTATATACCATGAATATACTTTGTAGGATTTCAGGGATTACAATATTACGGGTAGATTCTTCTTGTTTAAAGGAGATTACAAATATGGTAATTAAGTTAATGTTTTGGTCGAGGTAAAAGTACTCTCTTGATTCATGTTAACCTGCTCAATATAAGGAAACCTTCTTGCTTCCTCTACACACATATTTAATAAGGATTATAAGTATCAAAGCTTCAAAACTAAGATAGAAAATATATTAAAAGTATAGATCAAAGCACCAAGTTCGCAATATGACAGCCGTTATGATAAACAGACAGGGTCAGGCCTAATTCTTAACAAAAATTATAACTACAAATTGTAAAAGTATGAAACCAGCAGCTGTTAGAGGAAATGCCATTGTATTAGAGTACACAGTGTAACGGAGATATTGGTGAACACCAATATTCCAAAATTATTAAAACAAAAATTTTAAAACATAAAAATATAAAATTAATTCAAAAGACCAAGTTGATTAGAGAAACAGGATATATGACAACACGTGCAAGGCATTGAATTTCACCTAACAGCAGCAAAGGCATTGAACTTTACAAACAGCATATTAGGCATTGTACAAGTGGTCTACGTGTGAAATTATGCACATTCGGTAAATTAATTCGGCAATACTTAATAACCAATCAGAGCAACAAAATTGACTTTCAGAAATTAACAAATTCAAATGAACCAATAAAAGAGAGGCATGGAAGTACAAAAAAGGAAGTGGGAAATCTGGGTGAGTGAACTAGGGTCTGTTCAAAATTAATCTTCAAAGAAGGAACACATAAAATAATCAATCAAGCTCTAGTATAAGAAGTCTTTTTGAAGTTCAATCCCGAGGTAGTTAACAAATAAAATATAAATATCTAATCCAGTGTAGTGTCATGTGAAAATTCAAATTTAATATAAAAGGAAGTGTTGAGTGAAAAATCTAAATAAATTGTGTAGTGAAAGTGTACGAAAGGGTGGAGAGTAATGTAAGTAATCTTAAACTTTTATTAATGTAAGTCAGATCTCAATAGGTCAGAAAATCAGAACAACCGAAATCATATACTGAGTTAGAAATTAATTAATCTCATTTTGGAATATATAAAGAGTTGGAATACAAGTGAGACACTTGTTATATAATTTTAAATAGATAAATAGTAAAATAACATATTGCATTTTTGTCGAAGCCTCATATGTATATGAAAGAATATAATGTCAAACAAATATAATTGATAACAATTTTAAATAGTAGATATTAGGATTTTAAAAATAGGTATTACATTTGTTGTTAGTCTTAAGGAAGTTTCATGTTTATTTGTCTTATGGAATTTGTTTCTTTTGAGAGTTGGCCAACTCAAATTTCATGTTATATTTATTTTATCAAAGTAAATTGTAGCGTCAATAACTGTAGAAACATTGGTTCATAATATAGGAACATATTTTGATCTAAACTTTGTACTTATTTCTATCCAGTTTCATTTGGAGTCAGCCCACATGCCAAGCATATCTTGACTCTTTAACGAGTCTGGTGGAAGCCCCCAAAATAATTAAATTCATTAGTGAAGTTAGTCCTACATAACTGTCTAAACATTCTGCTTAAAGTAACGATAATAAATTAAGGAATTAACTTACAAAGAAAAACCTGACAACAGTTAATTGGTGTGTTCGAATAATCTGTTCAAATCTTCAATCCAGTGATTTATGTATTTAAAATGTACCTAAATATATTTAAAGCCTACACTTTTAACAATTATTTGTTAATTTCAGTATTTCCCATTTACTTTTGGGGAGCTCCTAGTGTATGTTTAACTCGAATCGACAAATATACTAGGTTAGATCCAACAGCCCAAATCACTCAGAAGACAATGCCTAACACATTATTACAAGTTTCAGCTGAATCAGGAGTTTTTACTCATTAATTTATAGAAAAGTAGGTTACGTAATAAGATCCAAGACATATACGAATCAAGAATCAAATTGCTTCAATTCCAGTAGATCCAATTTGTCAACAAGGAGTGCTGCGATTCAGCCCATTTTTTTAAATTCGTTACATTTTAAAAGTTGAGAAACATTTAGTAAGGAAATACATTAATTTCGTTGCATCGACTGTTTCGTTCATTATTTTATTCTAATATTTAAAATTAGGTACACAAAATAGTTTTGAAAAGTTCAGATTCTTTAATAAACTACAGAGCAAAAATTGTAATAGTAATAAATAAAACTAAAAATTGGCTTCAATTTAAAAGAGTATTAATTGACAAAAGTAATCAATTTTATATTTAAGTTGAAGATAAAGTATCAATACTAATAAAATGTTAAGTAAAACAAAATCAACAAGATTTCTGGGACTTAAATTATAATATACATTTTAAAAACTTGTGAAAATTTATTTTGTAATAATTTACTTAAAATATTTTCCTGTGGAATTGTAATTTGATTTAATAAATAATAACTCAAAAATGACAAATCCAAAGTGTCGCCTTATGTTTGGTTACGTTTATAAATTATTTCTATGGTCAAAGCTTTCTTAAAAATTCTTCTAATAGATGGATAGAACCGATGTTTTCAACGTAGATTGAGAAAAAATAAATGACAACAATCTAGCATTTGTATTTATCATAATTTTATACAACTAGGAGAAACTCCTGTAAACACGTCAACCCCGTGCGTTCACAGAATTGTGAGCGAAATAGTTTAGTTAGAACATTTGTAAAGTGGTTATTGTAAACAAAGAAAAACCATTGGGTATAAAGTATTTTTTTATTTTTTATTATTATTTCTTTGGTACATACTTAGTGTCCCATCAATAGGTAATTATTTTTTATTAATATTCCGGACATATGAAACATTCTACAAATGTGATACTTTACATATTACGCAGATAGGTAAAAAAAGTTCCCTCGAATTTCGTTTTTTGTGTGGCAAATCAAAATAAAATGGCGGAATAACAAAAAGAACATACAATATTTTGAATACAACCACTTCATCCCACCTTCCCACACTCCTTGATCCTTGTAAGCACACAACAATTTGGTAGTTGTGTTTAGTGAGTATTTCTAACCTCAAAACAATTGTTTTCCAATAACGAAACGTAAAAAGTTGTTCTTGGGCTATTGCTTCTGAAAATGAATATGAAACGTTAAGGTGTTTTTAAAGAACCTACCCGAAAATAGTTCTTTCGTTAAAAAAATCTATTCATAAGTGGAAACTATACTAAAAAAAAAACTGGATGAGTTACAAAGAACTGCTAACCAGGGATTTTCTAATACAGAAATGAAGAGCTCGAAAGTGTTACTTTACTCAAATCAGCAAACAGGCACATTTCATTCATCCGCTCCTGGGAGACCAAAGTCGTCAGTTCAAAGGTATGCCAAGAAACGAAAATACATTTTTATGAAATACATTTAGACTGCTGGTAATTTGCATGGGCAGCTGGAAGATGACTCAATCAGACGAAGGTGAATTTTCGAAGGTTATTGAAAGGTTAAGAGTGGTGTGAAGGAATTCAATTCTCTGATGAAGCTAATTTTACCGAACAGAATCCGTAAACACACAACACACAAAATTAAGGAAGAGGGTTTGGTCAATGGTCAATGGTTATAACTGTTTGGACTGCCATCACCAAGGATGGTATTTTATCGTATGTCATATCCTATCAGTTACACAGTCAGAGATGAAGAGGAACTTTTTTCCAGCAAGATGGAGCTCCTCCTTAATATGGTAATGTGGCCGAAGCGATTTTAGATCGAGATATTCGCAACCGTTGGATAGATCGTGGCAGCAACTTTATGGAATTGCTTCCAAGATCTCCAAACTTGACTGTTTGAGATTTCTGTATGAAGTTTTTTGAAAGAAAAGGATTATTTTCAATCTCCAATTACAGATGATGAACTAATGAGACAGATTGAAGATGAACGACGGTTGATACCTCGACTATTTTTCAACACACTAATTGCTCTTTTTTGTTTCATTGGTATCACCGCATAGTTATTGATGGTAATCAATTCGAATTAAGTTCAAATTTAGATCATCAATCATTTATTACGATTATTTTTCCTTTCATTTTTCACTTTTAGTTATTAAGTTTTACACATTTTCATGTTTTATGTAAATCAACAATTTGTAATGATTTTGCTAATAAAATCAATTTGATGAAAACGTACAATTATTTTGTTATTTTGCCATTAATTCATTAATTCCATATTAATTCAAACATAGTGACCTCTTCCTGGGTCACACCTTTATTAAACAAACAGTTTTTATTCGTGAATTGTTTACATTATGGTACGAATGTTGAATTCAGTTGGACCTTTAGGTTATAGGTTACTAACAGCTGGGGTTACAATGGAACATATTTTTTAAATATATTTAATTTAGCTGGTGTTCAAAATTATCTGTCGTGTGCTAGTAATAAAGATAATATAATTGGTTTTGCTATGATTATAATTATAATTACAATCAAACAGTGCTATACATTATTAAACTGTATTATTTTCTATCAAAAGATATGTTTTGGTAACTCTCATTTTAATGAATTAAATATTTTGTTAGAAAATTATAATTATTGACATATACTTAAGAAGAGGTTTCTATTGAAAGGAAAATTATTAAAGTTGGCCTATTAAAACTCTAGAAATTCTAGTAGTTTCAGAAAGAAATGTGAGCGAATTTTAATTTGTAAAATCAAGCAATATTTCTTATATCAAAGTTGATTACACTTTAAAATATAACTTAAATTACTAAACAGACAGACAGGCGTATGCTTCTAAACTTCGTCTAAGCCCATTTTATTATTTACAAAAATATCGAATAATGTCTGAACTAATTTATCATTATCAACCGTTTCGCAAAGTATTGTAACCCAGCCCACAGTGTATATTGAAACCCTCTTTATATCAAGAAGCTTATTTTCCACAAAGGGGTTGTTAAAAATCCATAGCAGGACTCTAAACATTACGGTACGCGTAGAACGACTCTCCGATGGGCAATTTGATACCATCAAATACTGTATAACCACCAGCTCAGTATTCTGTATAAATATGGGCGGGGCCTTGATGTTTGTTTAACTCTAAGGTGTTGGTGCGAATGGAAAAGAATTTCTTCAGAGATAACATTTATAATAAGTTATTCTACAAGTTGTAATCTAAACACTTATATTTAAAATTTGTGCAAATTACAGTTAGAGTATTCTACATAAATTATAAAACTAATATTGGTCTCACAAAAAAACGTTTATTAGTCGATTACCAGTCATCTGTATTACAACTGTAATACTTATAACTTGTTTATTTTAAAGTTGGAATGTTGTTAAAAACTAGTTTAAAACCATTAAAATACAATATCTCCTTATTGAATAATAAATAATAGCATAGAAAATGTTTCAACAATGTAGTAAAAATAATTTGGTGAACAGAATTCCAGCATATACCTAAGGAGGTTAAAAAATATTATTCACATGAGACTTGTTTTATAAATTTGCGTTACACGTTTCGAAATGTATGATCCATCGTCAGGGAAAATGAGGTATTCAAAAATTTGAAAAAAAATGCATAAACACACTTGAGGCAATAACATAGGTGCACATCGCAATATTGGAAAATAAGAGCGAACTAATTGTCTGACTAGAACATAGCTTATGAAACGAGTAACGCAAAACTAACGATTGAGAGAATACATTTTAAACTTGTTTTTAAACCAGGAACAAGCCACACACGATTAGTTTTTAAATAAACTTCATAATTTTGACTTCAAAGTTTTCAAGTGCTTTGTAATATAAGCAATGATTAAAATGGAAACTAAATTTTTAGCAAAAATAACCTCTTTGTTTTTCCACTTCAATAATAATATAAATAGCTCGTACTCAAACCTAATCAAAATATTTACTAACAAATAAGAAAGCTGTGAAAACATAGTTGGGGTTTTCGGACTTAAGTAGTTTCTAATCTTACTTTATCTTTTTCCGTGTGATTTTCCACTACCCGTAATTAATTAATCCTATGACTAAGTTACGGTTTTATTAGTTTCTAAAGTTACTGTTTTAAACAGCTATAAACTACCATATTATCAGTATAATTTTCGTGATTTTGTTTTCAACTGTCACCGGTTAATATGAAAAATATAAAGACAAATTAACAAATAATAAACTTTATTGGAACTGTAATGGTTGAGAAAAAAATTTGATTACTGTCATTTCAATAAGAGAAAAGTGTTTACTTGTCTTGTAATTACTGAAGCCATTCGATTTGTCTAATAGCCCATTAAACATTCCTAATTACAATTAACAATAAACATTAACATTAAATTACAATTAAAATAAGATTACAAACTCTCATCAGTTGATAAGTAGCATTAGAGACAATAACAGAAGCTGAAGAATGGCTGTACGTTTATTAACTGTAGGCCTACGTGGTTAATAAACGTACAGTTGTGAGATTCTGTATTCAATAAAACTGAATAAAGAAAATAATGATTTACATATTGTTATTTTTGTAACTTCTACAACCTTGATGGTATATTTCTTAATGGGATGGGATAACAAAATTTAAACTTATACCGTGTTGTCAAAAGTAGGCCATTTTTTTTTTTTTAATGTGACGTTGAATAGTGCAATTCTAAATTTTTTTCTTAAGGGTCTTTTTCTCCTTGTGTACAAAAGTGAAAACATACACTTCGTACTAACCGTGTTAAAAAAGTTGTGAAACCTCTTAAATTGTTCTTAAAGACTTTGTGGTTTTGCTTTATTCTTCATAATTAAAAGAAATCTATGGTAACTCTTTTTAATAAAAACTTTAAGTAAAAACATATTATTTTTTATTCATTTTTGCTAAGGTGTTCAAACAAAAATTTCCACATTTTCAGGTCACAAGTCAAAAGTAAAGTTATTTCTCTAACGATTAGGCTAACTTATAAATAGAATCCGAAACACGAGAATACGAATCAACGATCTCGCTGCTTGCGATTCATGTCGGCGCTACTAGCCAACTGACAAAAGTATATCGTGTATTCTAGCACTGTATTGGATGATGCTCAGAGCAGGGGGGGGACGGTAAGTGAAATATTAGCAGACGCTGAGACTTATTTATTCAGGCCAGCATTGCCAGTCCATTCCGTTTCTCACCGCGCACCTACTCACCGTTTCTTACTGACTGTACTCGGATCCATTTTCTTAAAATAACACTGTACACTAGGGGTGTTCCCCAGAGTGAAGAAGAGATTAATAACCACCGTACCACAAATTAGTCTTTATCAAATCACCTGAAAGAGTTTGATGACAAGAAACTCTTCCTTTTACAACACCATGGTGTATTAGATATTTGTTGTCCAAAGATACGAAGCTTCTCGATCTGTACTATCAGTAATGTATCCTGTGTAACCCAATACCATAACAAATGTCACTTTTATTAATCACCTAATAAAACTAAATATGATATAAAATAAAAGTATCCAATGTATGATTTCAGATCCTTGTGAAAACGTTCAGTGCGTGGAGCCAGAGGTTTGCCAACTAGACGAAGAAAGGAAACCCGTGTGTCGTTGTGGAGAGACCTGCTCTCTTGAGTTTACTCCGGTCTGTGGCTCCGATGGCAAAACCTATTCAAATGAATGCAGTTTGAGACAGGAATCTTGCAGAGCGAGGAAAAGCTTGCGTATTACTTACAGAGGAAAATGCAATTCAGGTTAGTTGTTACTTCCACTTACTTTGCAGTCAATTTGCCTCAATTGTGTGTGTAGAGGAAACGACTCTAGTTCAATAGCTTCAACTGCTTGTCCAAACAATAATACTTGCTTTTATGGATTCAACTTTATTTATTTAAAAAATATATTTATGTTTATATATTAATCACTTCTGCAATAAACAAACAACTAGTACTGGTAACTGTGATAAATTTGAACTGTGTACACATTGGTAAACATGAACGTGTAGTCGTTAGTATTAAAAATGAGGACATTTCACAAAAACTCGTCGCATATTATAAGAAGAGATTTGAAACTTTTAAATAACATTAAGGGTAATATAATTATGTTATTAATAAAACATAAAAATGTTGATCAATATTGGTTTTTTTATAAAAATAATCTAGTGAAACTTTTTATAAAAGTCGGTAAAACAATGTTTTATACTGGATTCAATTTACTTGTGAATAATAGCAGGTAGAATACTATTGTTTTATATAAGTAAATACAATGTAAAACTGAGTAAGTAAATATTTAGCTTGACTTTTAAGAAGACATACTTGATAAAACTTGAACACATGATCTCACAACTAATACGTTTATTAAAGCAGTTTCAACGTCAAAGTCGCCATCTTCAGTGATGCGAGAACTAGAATAATCAAATTATATCTCGATACTATAACTATAGGCCTGAAGTTATAGTTAGATTATTGTTGCTCGTGCATCACTGAAGATGATAGTTGTGAGATTCTATACTCAAAAAAACTGAATAAAGAAAATAATGATTTATACATTGTTATTTTTGTAACTTCTACAACCTTGCAAAGTCAGTTCGGCTTTGATGTGCCGTGCTGCGCAAATAGCCTTCAAAAGTCCAACTTTGATCAAGAAATAACGTTAAGCAAAATATGTTCACACATATTATTGTCATAATATGTTAACACTTTGTACATATTGTCACGTATTGTCTCAACTTACAGGCTTCTAGATTTAAAATTATCAAGTAGTTATAAAAACCCCTTTTCCTTTGCTTTGATTACTATTGCCATTAACTTCTTTCTTAGATTTTTATAGTAATTAGTCAAATGCTTTTAGCATCTGTTGTTCTAAAATTCTTTTGATAGTGATAAAATGCAATTTCGAGCTTTCATTCATTTTCCTATCAAATATCTTCTTTCTAAGAAGATTGAAGTGACCATAATGGTTTTGATTGGTGATATAGACTGGAAAATCAGACGTGCTGATTGGTGCTCAAATAAACCCTTTCTTTACAATAGTAAACGTTGGAATTTTTGACCGTCAAATCGCGTTTCCCGAAATTTACGTCCGTCGCAAGACCTTAAACATTTTTAATTTGTAAAAGAGTGAACACACGGTAATATATTTCTAATTTTTCGTCGTAATTCCCTCAACCCTTTGTGAATTCGTTAAAACTAGATTCAATGCATTATTATTTCTGTTAACTAGACGAATATCGAATTCAGTCTTATTGGAGATCTGTTGGTTTGATCTAGCAATAACAAGCTAATTTAATTCCAAACGGCCTCATCATGAAACTGTAAATGTGTATAATCTATAGAACTTATAATTTGACATCTGTTTTCATTAGTATTAATGAACAGACCCGTGTTAATTTATTTAAAGTTAAACGTATTTAGTTTTATTTTGAGTTTTTCCATACACTACGTCTGTTAAGATATTTAAACAAACAACAATGCCTGGCCTTCGTCAACATTATTTGCAAAATCCTGGCGTTTTAATTCAGACAATGCTTGTCTAATTAGAACAAACGAGGCCGTATTGTCACTCTTCAAAAGACACGAGAGGTGCTGTTGTTTGCCAATAATCAACTTGTGAACAGGTTAATGTAAGACGTGCAATTTCTAATATACTGTATTTGTTTATTTGTTTATTAACATAAAGAAAATACCAAAATATAAATATACATTTACAATAAATTGTATAAACTTTAAAAAGCAATAAAAGAGAAAATTAAATATAACATATAACATTTGCTAGAAATATTGATTCCAGAATATGAATATATTAAGTCCAAAAATTTTCGTTCTTTCGTTTTCTCTCCGCTGGGTTTTCTTTAAAAAATAACTGGTATATTTTATACTCTTTGGATACAAGTTCAAACGAAATGATTTATTTAAAGTGTTTATAATTTAATCAATAAACACACTTGTATTTATCAGTTATGTTTATTTCGTGCAAATATAATACAGTAAATGTGTTCAGTGCATACTTTATATGCTAGTGAATGATTAATTGATATTTATTATCTTATAAATTGTAATCATTGTACATGTTTCTTTGTTTATAATTAAAGCATACTAATTGAAAAACAACCTTATTTAAACAAATTTAACCTGTTATAGTTATTTTCAAACATAACCAAATTTTTAGCCTGTATTAAAATTGTACAACTCAAGGAGAAACTAAATGAAGCTTCTTAGAGCTAACTGAGCTAAGTGCCTAAAGGTAAAATGTTCAAAAACTCAAAAAAACTTACCTATTTATTTTCCATTATTTTTTTATTAAAAAATTACATATTAGACTTGAAATATATTTTCTAATAATATGCCTTAGTTTCATGTAAATAGTTGTTCTGGTTCAAAGGAAAAAAAATTACAAGAGTTTTTTTTTAAAAGGAGCTAAGTGCCGCCTTGTGTATTAACATGGTTGTAAGTATAAAAATGAAGGAACACATTGTATTGTATTGTTCGCTTAATTTAATTGATATAAAGTACTGACAAAAGTTCTGCACTATTATAAATACTTAAATGAAGTTAAGGTAAAACGTACACACAATTACATGGGGTTTACACATTGAAAAGACTTGAGTTAAA
>JAGFPH010005296.1:17290-28216 GCA_018207615.1 Philaenus spumarius
TTCCTTCTCACCCGTCAAGCTCAAAGTGTATTTTATAATAAAGTTATAATCTGTCAGTTGTAGCTCATATATCACTGAGGATGACGACTTTGTCGTTGAAACGCGTTTGGTAATTAAACGTATATGAGTGAGACTATAGTTTGTAAGAATTGGGAAGGACTCTGAGTGATTAACATCCCTTCCACCAACGCACGCACACTCGCCAGCATTGCCGCAACAGGCCCTACCTACCTCTCGCAGGTAGTCAATGACTCACCCACTCAAGAGCAAAATAAAAAATGACAACTTTGTGATTTCAAAATTTTTTCTTTTCGTTTTAGTTTTTTTATGATCTACATAAAATTCTGAGCAAATTGAGACCAAATACGATATAATTACAATGATTTTGAAGTGTCTAAAACTAAACTCAGTCTAACCATGAACCCGAGGATAAATTAAATAGTACTGCAAAATGTTTGGTATACTCCAAATAAAATATTTAAATTAATAAAGTGTAAAAAATGATAGGTTTCTTTATTAGTTGACTTAGATGAAATCTTGGTTACAAGGGAGTTAGAAACAATACAAACATCCACATTTGTTGATCATTTGTAGATCTAAATTGAAATTTGAATAAGAAAACAATTCATTAAATTTATAATACGTCATACAACAAAGAACAGTATTTACACGAACATGAGATTATAACAAATATTATAAGAACAGTATTTACACGAATTACAAACTAGTGGTCTCAAGTGCAGTGTTATGTTATTTGTATTGGCAATTAATTGGGGAAATTTATATTAATTAAGTTGCAGCGTATTCTGTATTTAAACTATTTATTTCTTATTTTATACTTACATGTATATTGTCATACGGCAACGACAATTTTAACAGCATGTAAATATGTGTAAAAAGTTTAAAAATACAATACTTTAATGAATGAGTGCTATTTGTGTATTTATAGCCGTTTATTTGTTAAAGTTGATGAAAGCAAGTCGTGTTTGGACTCTTTGTTCTTGTTATTTTACGTAGATAACAATGGTAATAATTGTTTTAACTTATAAAATGAAATTTAAAAACATATTTCTTAAACTAGAATGCCCAGTAGGAACCCGAGCGGGGAAGGCCAGGTAGGCGACCCACCCGTGTCTGTGTGGTAGTAAGGGTTCACTAATCACTCAGAGTCCTTCCCAATTCTAACAAACTATAGTGTTATTTTTATTTGTATTATATAAGTTCCTTCTCACCCGTCAAGCTCAAAGTGTATTATATAACAAACTTTATCTAAATATGCTGAGGGAATTTTTAAGTGTTAAATGTGTTGAATTATAATGATATAACATGTTTTCTGTATTATAATTCCATTCACACATCTGCTGTTACATATTATAAATAAAACAGCTGATTCGGATAAAAAACTCAACATACGTTTAGTAAAAAAATAGGTTTATTTGCAACCGATTTGGCAAATTTAATATCGGTTAATTATTGTTGACAAATAACAAAAGTTTTGTTAGATTACGTAAAATCAAACAAAAAGTTTGCTATATTGTCAGTCAAACATCTGGGCTTACAAATTATATTGTTTTCTTTACTTACCAATATCAAAATACAACGCATGTCGCAATTCGAATTATTAGAGATGGTCGTGTCCCATTTCGATCTGTTTTACGTTAAGTTATGTACAGGCCACCACTTTGTAAAATATCAGAATATACAATAATCTGTATGTATTTGTATTGCTTATAGCCACATTTCGAGAGGTTCATTTAAAAAAAAATTATTTTTTTACTACAACTTTCAATGATTTTTAATGACCGTTTTATTTACTTTTCTGTAGACATTATTATTAGAAAGTTATATCGACATTTATTTTACTTGAAGACTTTAACGCCAATGTAAGGTTGGATACAAAGCTATTGGATTTATGATCGTATAAAATAACTATACACAACTCTGTCTACAAGAGATATTTACAGTTTATAACAAAATAAAATATTTACTGCGCCCTTACCCTCGCTCCCGAACATAACCATAAACACATATTTCCATATTTTTACGGTAAACACAGCCGAATACTACTTGTGAGCTCCATCTTCCTTTCCCCTTTATGTACTTTTGTTTGGATCTTATGTAAGAGGTCTTTGAACTGAAAAAACAATCCATCAACGTCCATCTTTCACAAACTTATTTGATTATTAATTTTTATTTCAGAAATAGTCCCAGTGATAATAACCTAACAACTAAGGTGATAATTAATATTAAATGAAAATATGATACGTAAATCATATTGCATGAAAACAACAGTAATAAATCATCTCTAGCATATCTTGTTATATATATAATTAGTAACTTCCCGTAAAAAATCACAGTCGGACTAATTAGATACACATGTATGTAAATACATAATTTATACAAAAAAAGTACAGTATTTAAAAACAACAGACTTTATCTAGGCCTACCTAACTATGCTGACGGAAATTTTACTCGGTAAATGTGTACAATTATAACGGTTATAAAACTGTAGGCATATTTGTTAAAATTTTTAATTTATATACATTACTAGCTGATCCGGTGAAATAAATGCGACAAATGATGGTAATTTTGTGTGTCATAAGGATATGAATCGTAGGTTCTAAACCATGTCATTTATACCACTTCATAGCTGTACACTATTTACATGTCGTCATTGGACCTAGTTCAACTGTTTTGTCTTTTTGATAATCGGTGTTGCAGTTGTAGTGAAACCCTGACATTGATTTTTCAGACCATGGAAGCACCTTCATGTGACATCCTTTAGAACTGTATTTTTGAACGGCAGCCATTTTGACCTGGGGATTTTGTTGACTGTACTTTTTGGAAGCCTCATGATACACAGCAGGATTTTTTTTATTGTATCTTTTGACAGCCTTGCTATTTACGACGGGATTTTTTGCATTGTATCTTTTGACAGACCCCCATGTGCTTTAGCACGATTAGTATTAGAAAAACTTTTTCGCCGTTTTTTCCCACGTTTCTGGGTGGTTTGAACAATGGAACAATGATCTGACTCAACAGTATCAGATGACAAACACGGTTCTGTCGACGGAGACTGAGAGTTTTGAAGATCATTGTCTGAAAGCTGCCCAATTTCCACAATATTATCCTCCGCAATATAAGAGGGAACAGAATTATCAGGAATAGAAGGGTTTAGAGGAATGAGAACATCAAAATGATAAGCCCAACTTGATGCACCAATGCCTTCTGATCAGTAAGTAGGAGAGTGAAAGTGAGGGAGGGGCGGGAGGGGCAAGGTACAGTTATTTGTGCCGTTTTTCTTGTTTCAAGGCTATATACATTTTAAGAAATCATGATCGGTCTGTAGGCAACAAAATAAAAATCCAATTTACCAAAATTTTAAACCCTTCAAAAAAATGTCGTACGACAATATTTTGTTTAATTGGAATATCTATCTCATAAGTATTATATATTGTTTAAGATTTCTCCATGTTTAGACAAATCGTTCATTAGATTTTATGATAAATATATAGATCGGGGCAGCAAAATATATAGATAGATGCCCCGATCCGGATTTGCATGAATCGATAGAGAAATCAAAGTTAAATGTATATTAACCAAAAAATATATATCAATAAATATATTGTACTATGTATTTTTATGGGGAGTTTTAGTCACTTTGACCCACAAACCCCCCTGAAATTTCGAATTTTTTTAAAACCTTTCTTAGTTATCACCAATGGCCCTAGAGGAAGCTACATAGCAAATTTCGTTCCAATCCGTTTGGTAGTTTTGGAGAAATCGTGATTTAGTAACGTTAACCACCAAACTCCCTCTAAGATTTCGATTTTTTTAAACCCTTTCTTAGCGAGCACCTATGGCCCTAGAGAAAGCTACATACCAAATTTTATTTAAATCCGTTCAGTAGTTTTAGAGAAATCGTGATTTAGTTACTTTGTCCCCTACCAAACCCCCCTAAAATTTCGAATTTTTTAAAACCCCTTCTTAGTGAGCACCTATGGCCCTAGAGGAAGCTACATACCAAATTTCGTTCCAATCCGTTAGGTAGTTTTGGAGAAATCGTGATTTAGTAACTTTGAACCCCAAACCCCAACCCCCCTAAGATGAATCGTGATGAGTCAGTGAGTGAGTGGTATTTGACTTTTATATATTTAGATTATATATCTAAATGAACATAAAAATATTATCTTTTAATTGATGTATGTTTCATAATAATAGATCAAATGATTAGAAGTACTAATACAGTATTATAATGAAAAAATAAATAATGGAATATATTTTATATGTTATACGAATAAATTTGTAAAAACGAATAGTTTGATGATAATAAAAGGTTGTATTTAGTTTACAACCTCAAAGCAAATATTAATTAAAATTAATTAATAAATTAATTCGAATAGTTTTCTGTACAATAAGACTTGATAAGCGAGTCGGTGTTAATGATTTTGTAGAAGGAAGTATTCGTCAGATATTATTTTTACATTCAAATATGCAATGAACTGTAACATTTTTATTTTAATTAAAGAGACGTCTTTGTCAACTTTAATTTAGTTTATAATTTTTCCTTGGAGCTCCAACTTTTAAATGCAAATTAGTGACTAAGGTTAAATCTTTATTTATTATT
The DNA here is from genome assembly GCA_018207615.1 of Philaenus spumarius. Classification (NCBI taxonomy): domain Eukaryota; kingdom Metazoa; phylum Arthropoda; class Insecta; order Hemiptera; family Aphrophoridae; genus Philaenus; species Philaenus spumarius. The sequence goes on from JAGFPH010005296.1 coordinate 21,918, forward strand.
AGATTGGTTGTCCTCGTGCAACAAACATAATATTTTTAAATTATATATTTCTCTATTAACAGACCAAAAATGTTGTAGCCACAACAAAGAACAGTTTTAATTTAAAATGTTTAAGTGACTACACTGTATTAGTACTAGTTAAACCTATAAATATGTTTTTTTTTTCAAATTTTTTGAATGAAATGATGAAGAAATAATAAGTATTCCGATGTTTAAAGTCTAAAACTATTTGTGTCTAATGTGTGAGCTACCCATCGAATAGTAATCTAGTGAATAGTTGACAGTTCATTCAAACCTATTCGGATACTTTTATTACTATTCGAATGAAAGTTAACTATTCGAATATATGAAAACTTTTCTATTCGTATAACCCATCACTAAGCCTAAATTGCATAATCAAGTACAAATTACTTTGTAAATTTCAGCCCACATTTTTTATAACACCTATAATTGTACACGTGGTACAAACCGAATAATCGATTCTACAAATATTTTAAAACATTTCAACTAATCGCATACTAAATTCTATACTCCATCATTGAATAACTTTAATTACTCCTTTATATTCCATGTTTTTGTTAGTCAACATTTAATTCTGTTTTCAATAGCTTTGATGAATTAAATTCCACAACGTAGAGTGAAGTACGTTTTAATTATAAAAAATGGTACGATCGGGTAAATGTTCGCCTCTGTTATTTTTTACGTAGAGAATCAGAAGTTATTAGTGGACCTGACACAACATAAAGGACAGTTGAATATGAAATGTGCAAATAATGTTTTGGGTGATGAAAAAGCCAGGCCTGTGTGTGTACAGTTGGTAGTTACCACTAATTAAAAGAGAAAACCAGAGTTGTACAGTTATTGCTCGTGTCTCTATTATCCTGTTATTCAAGTAAAAACTCTGGCCCTACAGCGCATGCGTCACAGTCTAGGAAAACACTACTTCCAGCACATTACTGTGATCCAAGTGCCACTGTAATTATCAAAACTCTGACCCTAATCCGCATTGGTCAAGACCTAGGTCACCAAAACCCCACCACTCTTCAGAGAAAAAAAGTGCCTCTGTCTCAATTCAGGGTAGCACTGCTCCCCCTACCTCAATCCAAGTATTTCTGTAAAAATAAAAACTCTGACTACTCTCCGCGTGGGTCAGAATTTAGGCTACCACTCGCCTCTACCTTGATCCAAGTACCCCTGCCCTAATCAAAAATCTGACCTCTGCGCATGGTTCAAAATTTAAGCCACCACTACCCCCTCCACCTATCCAAGCCCCTGTCCTTGGTGTATACCAAAACTCCTTGTGGTGGCCTTACCAAAACTATGGCACTAATGCGCATTTCTCAGAATCAAGGTCACCACTTCCCCCACCACCCTAGAGCGAAATAAGTGCCTCTGTCATAATCAAAAGTCTGATCCTTATGCACATTAATCAGAATTCAGACCAGCACTACCCCCACCACACTACCACGAACCAAGTGCCTCTGTCCTAATCAAAACTCTGTGCCTTAAGGACAAAATATTTGATATCTTGTGTTGCGAATTTACCCTTAGAAGTACTTTGGGACTTAGTTTAGTTTACTTGTAAAATTATATAAAACTAGGGGAGACCCCTGCGTGCTCCGCACGCCAACCCCCAATGGTTAAAAGAACCACCAACAAGGCTCAGGTCTACACGTTAAAACCCTAACCTAAAAGCTAGAAATACAAAAATAATTGCTTCAAATTTTGAAAACCGCTGTTAATGGAAATTTTGGAGATAACAGCTATATTATCTGTTATTTTATTCAATTGGTTGCTATGGTAATAAATGTAAATACATGTGTTGGTTTATCATTCTAGGCCTAACCTAAGAATTTTTTCCGAGTAAATTTACAAATATTGAAATAAAAAAAGTTTTTTTCGAAATGAATTATAGCTATGTTACTCAGGGATAGTGTAGCTTTTTATTAGTAAAACTATTTTTTCAATCGGTTCAGTCGTGCCAGAGATTACCCCCTTCATACAAACAAACAAACAAAAAAACAAACTTTACCTCTTTATAATATTAGTATAGATAATCTACGTTCATTGTTTTTCAGCAGAAAACTGATTATTTTTGCTGGAAAACTAGTAAATCTGGTTATACAATAGTATCTAGTAGTAACTCAATTGAATTAACAACAGCAAATCAAATTGCTTATTTTCCCCAATACATCCTATTTTAACTAATCCTATTTGACAACTAATGTTAAGGTTCAAACTAAATTTAAGAATTGAATTAATTTTGAACATTACCTGTTGAACATTCGTTGTAATTTGTTATATCCAGTTTTTCATTTTGGTTAGCAAGTTGTATTGCTATGCTACGCCACGTTCATGAGCTCTGCGTGCTACGTGGTATGGCCCTTACCGAGGTTTCTATTTTCAAACTTATATAAAACTATTGGCCCGATAAGGCTTTACACGGATAGACAAATCAAAGATAAATGTATATTAACAAGAAAAATAAAATAAATATATTACACCTTTCTTAGCGAGCACCTAGGGCCCTAGAGGAAGCTACATACCAAATTTCAATAAAATCCGTTCGCTGGTTTTTTTAGTAACTTTGACACCCCCCTCCCCCCCACACCCCTATAATTTCTAATTTTTTGAAAACCTTTCTCAGTGAGCACCTACGGCCCTAGAGGAAGCTACATACCAAATTTCATTCCAATCCTTGTGGTGGTCTTTGAGATTTCGTGATAAGTGAGTCAGGGAGTGGTATTTGGATTATATATATTACCTGTACATATAAGACGTCCTGACTGACTTAATGATTGACTGATTTATAATCAACGTACATAAAAAACTATAATAGCTATAACCTCAACATTTTCAGGGTACTTTAAAACCTATGTAGAAGTAACTAAGAAAGGATTTTGATTTTAAGGGTTTCAAAATACGGGGTTCACTCCCAGCCCTATAGCAAATAAAACAGCTAATTTGAATCAAAAGCTTAGCAACACAATTCTAGATGTGCCCTATACTGAACCAACACACTTTTGTTGAATGCTTTTACATTCTTCACTATTGCGCCAACTTAGAAAATTTAGAATCAGTTAATTATTTTTTACAACAAAGTGTTTTAGATTAGGAAAAAAACCCAAACAAGAACCAAGCAAAAACTAAAAAAAGCTAACTGTATTATAATTCAAACATCTGTTGTTATTACATATTACAAATAAAACAGCTGATTTGGATTATAAACGTAACACAATTTTAGGTTAGGCCAATACTGAACCAACACATGTTTCTTGAAAACGTTTAGATTTATTACCATAGTAACCAAATTAGCAAATTTAGAATGAGGTAATAGGGTGTCTAAATATTTCAATAAACAAATTACACGGTGCTTACGTGTACAAGATTACTACTTTCAATACAGTTTCATGATTTTACCTTTATTTTCTACTGAATCGGAACAGAACATTTTATTGGTCCTTCAGCACATGTACAATATTGCAATAGACTTCGTTGCATACAGGCTTCCTCCGAGTTATGAAATGAGTGCTCTTTCAGCCAACCATAAAAATTGTGACATAAATCATCATCTGAAAAGCTTCGAAAAGAGTCAGGCAGTTTATTGAACAGTTTGATTCCTAAAGCTAAATGATAATTCTTGGATTTATTCAATCGATTACTTGGTTGTTCAAGGATATCACTAAATGTGGTATTTACTCATGAATTTGCTGGCCTCTAACTGGATAGATGCGTAAATTATTCTTTACATACATTACTACATCAAAAATATATGAGTTTATAACAGATAAAATACCAGTTTTAACATAAGTGGCTTGCAATTTTCTAATTTATATGAGTTTGTTAAAGTTGTTTGTTTAAAGAATTTAAATTGTATGTATTCCTATTCCATTTTCCCAGATAAGAAGTCAATATCTTAAAACACTTTTAAAGAAAGCAAAGTATGCCATTTTTAAATATTTTAAAGTTACTTGACTCTTAAGATTGACTAATGAATAAATCACCCTTTACAATTTCTTCTTAACATAATATGTATGCACTGAGCAGGCTTTTAGCTATGTTTATATTTATTTTGTGGAGTGACTAAACGTTTTTGTGTTTTTTTTTCTTTATTTAAAAAACAATGAGCTCATAAATGGTCTGCTCTTAGTTTAAAACAGATCGTCTTATTCAACAGCTGATGCCTTTTTCGACGGTCCACTGTATTTAAATTATCATTATTACAGTCACTACGACAGTTTAACTGTTTGGAAACTGCTTTAGTGCTATCTGGTGTTAATTCCGTGTACTAATCGTTTGCTCAACTCAATCACAACCAGTTCAATGTTATTTCCCTAATGTCATCAGTTAATTGCAAACATTCAATAATTCTCTATTATCCATACATCAGCTGAGTGAAACGGTTATTGTCAACCAGCCAAGTTGTTGTTCGTCTAGTTAGGTTTATATTCATTCCTATTTACTTACCGTAATTGATCTGTTTAAAATAATCCTTACTATGTTGCTTAGCTTAGAACCTTTAATTAAACAATAACTAATTAAATAAAAAAACAATTTTTAATAAACCACGTTTTTAAAACGAACTAAAAAGTATAAAATAATTTTCCTTGGACCCTTCTAATATTTGAGGGCGAATTTTTAGTGGCTATGGAGATTTTTATAAGACTTGAAGATTAAAAAATGTTTTTGCAGGTAACCCATGATAGTTAAGGAGGAGAAAATAAATTACATTCCAATGAATCCCATTTCCAATACACTGAAATTGGTTGTGAATTTATCTGGATTATCTACTGGCTGCGCCTCACGTTTTTTAATCTTCAAGTTTTATAAAATCTCCATAGCCACTAAATATTCGCCCTCAAAATTTTAGAAGGGCCCGAGGAAAATTATTTTATACTTTTTAGTCGGAAAGTTCTACTCGGATAGACAGACAGACATGACGGAAACCGAACTCCGATTGAATATTGTATTGTCATCCTGTTCTGAAATATATTTAAAATTTCAAGTCTCTAGCTCATCGGGAAGTTAGTTTAAACTCGATTGCAAAGTTCCACCCGGACAGACAGACAGACATGACGGAAACCGAACTAATAAAAACGTGTTAATGTTAAAAAACAACTTAAGCCACCTGAGCCTGTAGAATCCAAGAAATATACAGGGAGTCCACGGAGAAACGGAGAAACTTTCAGGACGTGTTCTACTAGTGAAAATAAAGAAAATGGGTCATATAAACATAGGTTCGGAAATGCTTCGTTTTCCAGATATCAGACATTTTTTTTTTTTTTACAAACTAATTCATATCTAGAGAACGGTTTGACTGATTAAGTTCAAACTTATTATGAAGTTCAGGCTAACAACGATCTATCTCGAGAAAAATATTTGATTCGATGCAATGATGCGTTTCAAAATGGTGGCTGTTTAAAAAATTACTCAAAAATTTACATTTTAACAAAACATTTTAAAACACCTTTTTTGTAGCCCTTTTGATTCCTTATCGGATGGTAAGGAATTGTCAAAACAATTAGATTAAGAATAATAGTTAAGTTATGTGTAATATGTAATTGGTTTGTTCAACCCGGCATCCAATACCAACACAGTAAACACAGTAATATTGTATGAAGCCTACATTTGCTGTCATTATCTTTCATTTTATTTTTATTGTATAGGTGTAGGTAGTCCATTTAAATCGTTTTGTTTGTAGTGACTATGTTTTCTAAAAATATATTAGTAAATTGTGAAATTTTAGTAAAATTAGTTAAGTAGTTTTTGAGAATGCAGAAAAAGTAAGTCGATTGTTATTTATTTTTAAGGGTAGTTATTCCATTTCATCCCTTTGACTTAAGTAATCAAATTGCAAATAGTTTTGTATATAAATTAAAAATAATATTATATATTAGATAATTGTAGCTTTATAAATTGTAGGAAGTTAGTAAGTGGAGAAAGGAAAATAGCTAGATATATTGGAAGAGTTTCAAATTTATTCCCACAAAAACAAAATTCTGACATTCTACTGTAATAACAAATTGAACTTTGCATCCAATACAATATACGACACCCTTAAGTCTCTGAGCAAGATAATTTAGTCAACTGAATGATAACAAGATAGTAGGACGTAACGGACCAAAAACAAATATTGATTACGACTCTTGTAGTGAACTTGGTGGCTTTTATATTTTTAAAACGTGTATTGTGTTTATGTGTTCGTGTATTTATTGTGAAAATGTTTATGTTCATGACAAGCGCGAAGCCTGATGATGTCTCTGTACAGACGAAACGTCCGTAGCTAAGCAACATTCTAG
>JAGFPH010005296.1:36980-61672 GCA_018207615.1 Philaenus spumarius
CAGAATCGGCTCGTTGAGCATTTGAAAGAACTCGGCGAGCTGAATCCGTCGAGTATCTCAAATTGTATACATGCGCTAACAGTCTAAAGTTATAAGCAGATACGTGCCCAAAAGAGGACAAGATAGTCTTCGGTCACTTATGACGTCACTGAATGGACTTTTCGAATGTGGATTTCTCATAAAAATGCGTTTAATGGCTCAAACCCTAGCTTAAAACATTCATCCGTTCTCAGTTGTCGCCCTCACAAACGGGCGTAGTGAAACTGCCTCGACATTTTGGATACTTTTGAAATAATTAAACTGCCCCGCTCATTAAAGGGGATTAGGAAAGGTCGCCTCGCAAGATTAGAAATACTGAAATTTCCCCGAGCGTACTGTCAGTCACTGCAGCCTTCTAAAACCAAACCAACCTAACCGAACCTAACCTAACCTAACCTATACCTACCTGGCCGGGCGTTCGGGGCAATTTCAGCATTTCTTGTCTGGCGAGGCAACCCTTCTTGATCCTCTTTGATGAGTGGGGCAGTTTCATCATTTCAAACGTAACTTACCTAAAAGATCGTGGCAGTTTCATCGTCCCCTAACAGACAGACACGATTATTATTTATTATATGCATAGATGTCATAATTTTAAGGTTTTGTCAAATGAATTTCTTGAAATTTTCTAATAGTTTTGTTGTTTTTGGAACGAAGTCCCTTAACGCGGGTTGCGGTAGGTGTTAACAAATAGAAAATGTAATGCGTAACGAAAAAGGTGTTATTAATTGGTTGCTGTGTCAATGACAAATATAAAATACGAGTAACGAAAAAAGCGTTACCAAATTGGTTGCTATGGCAATGAATGTAAATACATCCGAGAAACATGTGTTTTGGTTCATCAATTTAAATTAAGAGACGATCGGTTCCGTCCGGCGTAATCAAACATTATCGTCAAGCACTGAAATTTCTTTCCAGGCCTAACCTAAAATTATTGTATGAATGTTGCCGTTAAGACAGGTAAAATAAATTAAACACACACTCAATAATTTTAGGTTAGGCCTAGACGGATGAACCAATATTTTATGTTTATTGAATGTATTTACAATTAATGGACATTTAACTGTGTTTGCCATCTTAGCTTTGATGTTATAATTAATTATACACCTTTGTTATAATAACATTAAACGTATGGAAACAGTAAATATTTGTATAAAAAACAATCTAATAATAAACAGCAATTGAAAGATTAAAATTATGTGTGAGTGTTGCCGTTAAGGCTGGTAAAAGAATTGAAGAAAATGTGCAATGAACTTCGTTTCTGACCAACGACCGTACACATTTACTTTTTTCGAGTATTTTTATTATTTAATTTAAATATTTGAATGTAAGGTGAGTATGGGAAAAGTTGTAACAAACAATATAATGAAATACGAATATATTACGATAAAGTTTTAGATCGTTTTTGTGCGTATAGGCATTGTATTTGGATTTATTATTCATGATCTATGGTATAGGTTAGCAGCTCTGTCGCAATATGGCGTGGAGGAGTATTATGTTACCATCTTTTTTGAAACTATAAAAAATAACCATTTCTCAACGAAGTACATAAATGGGACTATAAAATATAAAATTGTCAGAAAACAATATTTTCATTACTATGTGTAAAAGAGAGTAACACTAATTGAAGAGGGGCGGTGATAAAATATCTTTATCTGTGTCTGCAAGTGAACCCAAGATTTTGAACGTACTTTAAATGTAGGACGCAGGATCAGGGTGGATCATTAGCCAGGTGTTACACGACCGTAAACACAATTAAGACAATCGTAAAATGCACGGCACGTACCCTTACTTTATAGAGAGCTGAGACAGTGTGCCAGGATGTAGTTGGGAATGAGTTTGAATGGCTAAGAGAGACAGAGATTTGCGGAATGTAAAGTTAGTTGCAAACGATTGTGTACAGAGTTTAACAGAACTTCTGTATATTTGAAAAATCAATGATGGAAAGAATCGTTACTTTGTAAATACAAAAAATACAGAAATCGTTTCTTATTGAACAAAAATCAGTTTAGATTTCGTAAGAGTTTATCAATTTCTTCAGCCATTTTTTCTGTTTTAAATACCTTGATAAATGCTATTAAGGAGAAAACCCAGATTCTGACTTTTTTCTGCGACCTCTCAAAAGCTTTTGATTGTGTAGACAATGCGAGTTTGTTACAAAAACTTAAATATTATGGATACGTTAGAAAACAATAATAGTTGGATAAGTTCGTATCTTTATAAAAGAAATCAAAGCGTTCTCTATAATGACAGCGCTCTGAACTCTCACCATTCTAAATGGGAAGTTGTCCTTCGTGGTGTTCCTCAGGGTTGAATATTGGGACCATTGCTTTTCCTCATTTACGTAAATGATTTATCTCAAAATCTTGGAACAGCAAAATCAGTATTATTTGCTGATAATACTACTTTAACAGTAGTTGGCAGAAATTATGTAGATTTAACTGATTTAGCAGCGTTAGAAGCATGTTTGTATAAATAACTTAAAACTGAATGTGACAAAAACATAATTGTTTTACTTTAGTCTACAGTCAAATCCTAAATTATTTGTAATGAAAGTTAAGGAAGTATTCCACAGCACAAATAATTTGAAATTTCTTGGCATTACTCTAGACTCAAATTTAAATTATTAATGTCATGTTTCATATTTAGCCGAGTCACTAGCTTCAGTTTGCTTTGCTCTCAAAATGGATTCCTCTGTGACTAGTTTAAAAGTAATAAAAACCGTTTATTTTGCCTATGACAGTTCTCGGCTAAGATATGGGGTGGAATTCTGGGGGAACTCTGTTGAATCAATTAAAATATTCTGATTACAAAAAAGAACTTTACGGTTTTTTTCAAAAATCATTATATTTTATCGTTCCTGTGTATATATATTTATGAAACTTTAATTTTCTTTAAGAGCAATCATCCTATATTTGAAATTAATCAGCACCACCACAAATACCGTACACGTCAAACTTTTTTTCATCATCCTGTTCACAGAATTACATTTTTTGAACGCGGAATTTACTACTCTGGTATAAAGTTGTTCAATAAACTTCCAGAAATTATGAAAAACATATGTTCTATCCAGAGTTTCAAGAGTTCAATCAGGTGCTACCTTCTAGAAAATGTGTTCTACTCTGTTGAAGAATATCTTTCCAGAGGTACCTGAGCCCGGAATGCAGGTGTCGGGTAGTGCTTATTTGTTTAAAAATATCTTAATTAACTGTAGTTTTGATTAAACTGTAATGTAAATTTATGTTTGATTTTGTGTACATGTACGTTTTATTGTTGGTACATTTTGTTTATATGAAATATGTAATTAATCATGTCATGTCACATGTTCCATTTGTACAAAAAACAAAAGAAGTGATGGAATAAATAAATAATTTAAGTAAATAAATACACACGTTGTCATACTCTCGTAGGCTTTATTGAGAAAATATTAAATTGGAAGGTTGTGGCCGGGTCGATTATGTACAAGAGCGCACACATCAACGAAAAATAACGCAACTTCTTACTTGTTCTACTTCACTCTTTTGAGGTTCACTTCTCAAACAACTAAATTTAATAAACGGTAGCAGATAACTGCCACCTACTTTCTCCCAGTTGAAACTTTATACCTTCCCAAGAGTAGCATAGGAGATGGTTATTTAGAATTGCAAAAGTAGGAAAATGTTACCATGGAAAATATTAGATGCATGTAACACACATCCATATTATATTATTATATATTATTATATTATATATATACATGTAACTACGGCCCTAGAGGAAGCTACATACCAAATTTCATTCCAATCCGTTCAGTAGATTTAGAGAAATCGTAATTTAGTAACTTTGAACCTCCCAAACCCCCCTAAACTTTCGAATTTTTTGAAAAACTTTCTTAGTGACCCCATATGGCCCTAGATGAAGCTACATACCAAATTTCATTCCAATCCATTCAGTAGTTTTAGAGAAATTGTGGTTTAGTAACTTTGACCCCTCCTAAAATTCCGATTTTTTTTAAACACTTTCCTATCAGCACCTACTGCCCTAGAGGAAGCTACATACCAAATTTCATTCCAATCCGTTCAGTAGATTTAGAGAAATTGTAATTTAGTAACTTTGAACCTCCCAAACCCCCCTAAACTTTCGAATTTTTTTAAAACCTTCCTTAGTGACCCCCTATGGCCCTAGATGAAGCTACATACCAAATTTCATTCCAATCCGTTCAGTAGTTTTAGAGAAATCGTGATTTAGTAACTTTGACCCCCCAAACACCCCTAAAATTTCGAATTTTTTAAAACCCTTTCTTATCAGCACCTACGGCCCTAGAGGAAGATACATACCAAATTTCATTCCAATCCATTCAGTAGTTTTAGAGAATTCGTAATTTAGTTACTTTGACCCTCCTAAAACCCCCTTAAATTTCGAATTTTTTAAAAACCTTTCTTAGTGAGCACCTATGGCCCTAGAAGAAACTACATTCCAAATTTCGTTCCGATCCGTTCAGTAGTTTTTGAGAATTTTGCAAAACAACCCCCTTTTTGGCCAAAAACCCCGTTGGTATGGTCTCCAGCTCTGCACACATCCTTACGGACACACTGACACACGGACAGACATAACCAAAACAACACTTTTTTGGGTTCAGGTAGCACCAAAACAAAAAATTCAACGAAAAATATTTTTGGGTTCAGGGAGCACCAAAACAGATAATTCCACTAAAAATTCTAATTCGAAAATTTTGACGAAAACAATACTTTCTCCATATACTACGTATAGTGTGGAGAAAGTAAAAAACACAACAAAATTTTGTTAACTTAATTAAGTTGTCTGAATAAAAATAATTCCATCACGCAGCTGAACCGCTGACGTGAGTTGAGCGAATATCCAAAATTAAGTTTATATGTTTTAGTGTTTCAACCAACTTTTTGGGAAATGGTCTACTCACGAAGGTGCTGAACAGCTGTTTGCGTGTACGAAATTTAGTAGAATTTGTTTGCACCTCAGCCTCGCGCCCCCGGTTTATGGATTGCTTCGATTCGCTCGCAGTGGACAAACTTTGTAGGCCTATGGTACTTTTATGGTATTTTACGTTTGGGAAAAACCAGACGGGCTATAAGGTCGTTGAAAAAATAAAAAATGTAGTAATCTCCTATAGTTATGTTTTTAGATAAAAACCTAAAAAGTTTCATTGTAGTACGAAAATGTACAAAAAAGTTTTAGTCAAAAAACGTGCTTCCAGTTGTTGGATTTTTTTTGACTGACGAACTCGTCCGTGCATCTTAAAAAACCAACTTGTGTGCCAAATTTGGGCCAAGTCGGACGTAAAATGCGGCTGTTAGAATGCTATACACGTTTTAATAACACCCTGAATTGTGTTCTTGGGACGATGATACTCCCGACCTTAGGTCACCATAAGAGTCATTACAATAGCTCACTTTTCCTGTAGAAATTCTCTAAAAGGAAGTTTGTACATCGATGTAGTGTTATTCATCTTGGTGTTTACAAGATAGATTTGTTCACATTCTTTATCTATAAAACACTGTTTATCTTAAAGATTTATATTGCAAGAGATGGTAACAATTACAAATTATAGTTTTAAAAAATTTAAAAAACACCCTTTAATAGCAAACCGAACTAAAAGTAGAAAATAATGTCTAAGTATGAATAGTTTGTTCTACATCGATATAAAGTCCAGTAATTCAACGTAATTAAATAATTTATAATTAGTTTAAAATACAAATTTAGAAATTAAGGAAATAATTAATTTCATTGTAAAAAAGCGACGGGTGCTTGACACCAATAATGTTACAAATATTTCATTGGTAGCTATTTATAAAAGTAGAGTTAATATAAAAATATAGTAAAACGCACCCCTCGCTTTTTCGCTGCTTAGTTTAATACAGTTTAATTGTATTTAAATAAAATAATAGATTTTATTATATTAAATAGATTTTATTATATTAAATAGATACATGGAAGTAAACGAAGTTGTTAGATAATATAAAGGTTAAGATAATAAACAAACGTAAATCAACCAACGTAAATTAAACGGTAGTCATGGCAACGTAAGTAAATAAGTATAATAGCACTTATAACTAATCTTGAGCTAACTTGTAAACAATACAGATGGCCTAAGTTGGCGCCAAATTTGATTTATTCACTTAACACTTAACATTTACAATAAAATGAATACATTTTTATTTTAAACCAGCTGACCCGTGCGAAAACTTCGCAAGTTAATAACGCTTACCTGATTTAGTGAGTCGATTTAAAGAAGTTAATAACTTTTATCAATTTACATTGGTTTATAAATAACAGTTTATAACGATTTATAACGCTTTACGTTGATTTAATTTGATTGATTTGCGCGATAGATTACACTTGCATATAGATTGTAAACAATCTAACAGCTGTCAGTTAGTTAAACAGATTGTTAATAGGTGGCGCTAGTCATTAGGAATCATATGAACTTTCATAGTTAAAGCTTTTTTAATCAACGAAAAAATTTCAAGCCATTTGTGTATTTTTTGTCAATAGCGGGGAACATAAGCTTTAAAGTTATGTTTGAATCATTAATTTTGATGAAGAATTGAGGGAGATATGGCATTGCCACAAAAAAAAAACACACATTTGAGAAATAAGAAATAAGGATATGCTAAACGTTGTAACCACTTAACCGTTCAACCACTTCAGTTAATTTTGATGACAATTTAAATGAGGATTCACTAAGAAACAGCAAGACATCATTTCGCAGACTAAAGAGGCGTACCAAAACGTTCCCTCAAGATAACCCCCGCAATTATGTATGAAGTAAAAGCGTGGTGAACTGACCTCCTATTTCTACACAGAGAGCAGTAAAAAATTGTGAACATAAATGCCTGACTTTTATTTAATTTACGGTTTTTACTGCTTCATTCAAATTGTTTGTAAGACTGGGTGACATATCTACTGCCAATGCTTGTCTACGAATTTCTAATCAATTTAATTATAATGAGTTACTGGCTTTGTATCGATGTAGGTACTTAGAAATTACTGTCTACTTTTTAGTTCGGTTTGTTACTAGTAGTTCTGTGAACAGTAGACCTCGCTCGTTGACCTTATATCGGCTCCCCCTCCACAACTCACTCACAGCGGCCACAATGAAGTAGCGCAGGAAAGAGCAAGACAGCAGGTAGTTATAAAGTCTCTCTCTCCATAAAGTTATAAGGTTTTATGAAGATATCTAAAGAATAAACGTATAAAAATCTGAGCACTGAGAGAAACGGTACGGTCGCCATGAAAAATTTAAAAAAAACCGTAAATATATACATCTCTCGGCCTAGGAATAAATGAACATTAGTGCAAAAAATCATGACAATCGGCCTAGGCGTTTGGCAGAAATCGTGAGACAGACACACAGACGAAATGCCGAACGGTCGAGCTAAAAAGGAGACCTCGCTTCCGCTCGGTCAATTGAAGCGTGTTTTTTTTAGTTTTTTTAAACTATAATTTATTTGATTAGCATGTTTGTGGTTCCAAGTCACTATTATAATTAATAATAATAATATTACCTTGTTATTATTAATTAATTATTATTGTTAATAATATCCTTAGGTCCGTCACGTGACTTAAGGAATACATGACTAGAAGTCACGTGACGGACCTAACAAGGTAATATTATTATTATTAATTATAATTTATTTGCTTATTTTTTAGTCTCAAAACGGAATCGAAAGTAATCAATTGTAGTCAAGTGACACATTATGGTATGTGTGAAAATAGATTTAAAATTATGTATTTTAGGGAGTGGAGCGGGGAGTATGGAAATTATTGTACTGTGACCGGTCCTTGACACATGTGCAAATTTTTAAGTTAATGAGACGTCTTTAAGTTGGTGAAAATTACTTGAAAAGATTCTGTTACATACAGGTCATGCTAATATAAAGCGTGTAAAAAAAGATTCAATAAATTGAGATTAGTGAGCGAAAATGTTTAATAAATTTTTTTTTAATTATAATTTGTAGTCGCCACACATTCATACACTATGCTACTCAACTAATTTGTTAGGTTATCCCCAGGTATAATAGTAAATAAAGACAAAGAATCCCAAGAGTCAATTATAAAAGGTCCAGACTCTTTGTCCGTCTTTACGAAATATGTTTGTGGTCGACCCTTTGTTGAAGTAAGTGTACCCGGACTCTCTGCACTACATTCAAAATTTCCATGTAAGTTTTATTTTTTCCATAGTATGTAATTTCATCAATTACCGATTATGATTACACTTAATATAGGCCTAGAAATAATAGCCTCAAAGTTTTGAGCAACGTTTAAGCAATTGGTAAAAATAGCACTAAGCAGAGAAACATACATACTGACTTTGCGAAAGCAAACGATTAAAAGCAAAGATAAAACAACTTTATCTTCGTCTGCGAGTGAACCCAAGCCTGTAAACATAATCTAAATGTAGGACGAGGGATCAGGGTGGATCATTAGCCAGGTGTTACACGACCGTAGACACAATTAAGACAATCGTAAAATGCACGGCACGTACCCTTACTTTATGGGGAGGGTTTAGACGCTGTTCATGGGGTGAGTTTAATTTGCTAATAGAAGCATGGATTTGGGGAATGAAATGTGTTGATTGAAATATTACCTCGGTAGGGTGATATCTCTCTCACTCATACACCCTTACATTAGTTCAATTTTATTTTATTACTCGCTTCGCTCACCAACCGTTACGGCAACTCACTGGAAAGACAATGCAAACAGATTATTGTACACTCTGATATTTTCACTGATTTTTCGATTGATTA
Organism: Philaenus spumarius; assembly: GCA_018207615.1. Lineage (NCBI taxonomy): Eukaryota > Metazoa > Arthropoda > Insecta > Hemiptera > Aphrophoridae > Philaenus > Philaenus spumarius. The sequence continues at coordinate 45,782 of JAGFPH010005296.1, forward strand.
GGACAGAGGCACTTGGATCTAAGTAGGATGGAGGAGGTAACGGTGACCTATACGTAATGTAAGAGGTAGACCGAAAAATACACGCACCATCCCCAACAATTCCTGTCACTGTGAGTTATAATTTGACCATTATAATTAAATAATAATCAACATTTCAAACAAATTTTAATATTGCCAACTAAAGGAAACAGTATAACATATGAAGAGCTGAGAAGTCAAGGGGTATAAGTGTAGTGAAGTTAGTTTTGAGTAAATTCAGAATCAAATCCAGGTGTAACCATGATCTTTAAAACTAACATAATAACAAAGATTAATATGATTTTCATCCTCTTATTCTTTGTTATCAGAAAATCTTTGATAAAAGTTGTCAATTGTACCCCTTGGCTGCTAACAGGAATTAGAAGTTATGTAATAAAACATAGGTTACAAGTAAATTTCAAATGTATTTTTACAATACGTATATACCTGGTCTTCTATGCTAAACAGCTCTTCTACGAAGTAGTAGTTTTTTTCGCCGCTAGATCTCAGCATATGATAGACTTACAGTTATATTCCTTGGCAACAAACGTTTTAAAGTGTTGAAGAGTCAGTTTCTGCACTTGACTCCATTAGTCAAAAAGTGTCACTTGTACCCTTTGGCTTCTCACTTCTCAGCCCTTCATTATAAGACCAGATGTTTGACTTTTTGCTTGTTTTTGCTTTTACCTAATACAAAAAAAAGTCATTTGTGAAGAACTGATTAAAAATTTCCTAGTTCGTTGCTATTTTAATAGGATGTAAATCCTGTCAGAATATCTTTGTTGTTTCAGTATAGGCTTAAAATAAAGTTGTGCTAAGCTTTTTTGTACCAAATCAGCTGTTTTATTTATAATGTGTAACAACAGATGTTTGAATTTTAATGCAGAACGCCTTTTTTATTGCTTTTGTTTTGTTAACGTAAAAACCTGTCGGTTGTGAGTAATAATAAACTGATTCTAAACTTGATATTGTAATTAATGTAACTAGGGGAGACCCCTGCGTGCTCCGCACGCCAACCCCCCACCCCCCAACTCCCTGTTGGAACCCGTTGTGTGCCGTTGGAACCCGTTGTATAGTCAGCAAGGCTCAGGTCTACACTTTAATAAAAACCTAACCTAAAAATTGATTTAAAATTTGAAATAAACTGTCAATGAAAATATTAGAGACTACAGCTGATTACTGAATCAACAATAAACATTCAAATCAGACATAAAACACACCAATAATAACATAACCTAAATCAAATCATCTGTTGACATTTGAGTAAGTTTAAAGTAAACAACTTATTTATTTGAAACTCAATTAGTTTATCAGCTGTTTAAAATCAAATTACAGTATTTCCTATTTAGCCTAGTTGTTGCATTTTTAAAACTCGGAATAAAACTAAAATAAAAGTGTAAATCAAATATTTAGCTTCACAGTGACTTAGAACTGGAAATTATCTTTTAAATAAAAAAAGAATCATCAAAATCGATTAAGTATTAACTTCAGGAAGTGAGTGAACTAAAATCAGGAATTTTTTAAATATATAGATTGCATTCAACAAACATGTTAAACTTTTGATCCGCATCAAATGTTTTATCTGTTATATGGCTGGGAGTTAACTTCAAAATGTTCACTATTTTTACGTTTTGAAATAAAGATTTGGCAAAATATTTTCTTAGTGTAAGTCTTTGCCACTTTAAGCATACACCTTCAAATTTTCATATTTTTATCTTAAGTAGTTTTTCTCTACGTTGATTCTATGTCAGTAAGTTAGGACTAAGCCTGTGAGTGGGCACGAGTGGCTCGTTATGCTGTATTAGGAAAATAGGAACAGTTGAACAGATTCCATTAAACTTCACTTCATCGAGCAGAGTCAATCTACGATCAACACAAGGCCAATTAAAACTAGTTATCTTTACCAAACTAACATAAAACAAGTTACTATTATTTATGTTGAAGCTGAAATACGTGTTGGACCTTAGTCAAGTAGTTCAGTCGGTACTTATCAGACGATGAGGGAACGATAAGATCAATATCTATCTGTAAGTAGATAAGATAATAGTACGGGAGGTAGCGTTGCATTTTTTCGAGGAATTTTATACCGAATAAATTTAATTTTTATCAGTTGATTAATATTCAACATTGAGCAAAATGAACGTCGGTTGCCGCACCCGCGGTGGAACTCAAAATGACAGCATGTGAAAGTTGTCAAAAAATGTTTGCTCCGAGTGATTTTTTACCGTGCCAAAATGTATGGGATAATTTTTTAGATCATTTACAACCAAAAAATTAAAATCAGCTGTATAGATAAGAGGGGATTATACGTCAGTCACGTGTACGAACATGTCAGAATTTTTTTAAAATAAAGTCATTTTATACCTTATGAAATTTATACAGCTGAATTTTGATACATTTTAAATAATAAAGATAATCGTCAGCTGTCCGGGGGAAAGACCGTCAGTGTCATAAACATGCAGCGCGCTCAGTGCATCTCATCGTTGCATAGTCACTTTGACTAATGAACTGACGATCTTTACCCCGCAAACATTCAGCTGCGGCGATTTTTAATTTTGTTAACAATCAAATTACTCTAAGTTAAAATATTTCCGTAATCGATGGACTTATGATTTTTAGCTTTATAAAATGTTTTAGACACCATCAACTGTTTGGAATCGGCAACAGGAGGTATCGACAATATTTCTTAAAAATGAATACAATAATTTTGAAAATGCAACGTTAACATTTGGCGTTTTGGGAATGTCAACCCAATTAAATTTACCTAATTCTATCTTTACTTAAACATTCATTGATATTTTTTGTTAAGTTAGTGCAGAAGCAATAAACTCTTTCTGATAACGGATTGCGTTTGAAATTTCTAACCCTATCGCGCAATAGTCGGTTATATTTTTGGGGAACACCTGCTCGCGTGCATTACACGAGGCAAACTAGTACGATTTCGACCCGAACAAATAAATGTTTGCCTGCAGCTCCGATTTGGATGCAGTTCTCTGCATCGTGTTTAAAATAATACCAGGAAAAAGTCTACATATGACCAGTTTCGGGAGAAAGCGGAATTCATTGCGGGTGCAAAACTTGCATCTAAAAGAGCATAATTTTTGTTGAAACCTCTAAAAATGGATGAAAAGCCGCAAAAATCGGTATTGAGGGTTTTTTGAGGCGTTGATTTCATTTCATTCGGAGGGGACTCTGGGGGGCGATGAGGGAAAATTTGTGAAGTTACGATAGAGAATTGAAAATTTCCTCTCGGGGTTTTTGGGGGCGCTGATTTAAATTCTGACCATTCGAAATGCCCCCGGTGCACCGGAGGGCGCTGGGGGGGGGGGAGAAAATCTCAGAATTAAGGATTTGCTGGAATCAGTGATTAATCTTGCTCTCGTATTGTACCAGCTTCCGCACAACTTATGCGAGTGTGGATCAGTCGCCTTCATATAGATTTTTGTTACTAGTACGGAATAAACAGAATTTTTGGAAAATTTATGAATTTATTCTTTCTCTTTCCTTTGAAAATGTTATAATGTCTTCTCCTTTTCATAAAAGATTATGCGTATCACCCCAACAAAGCCCCCACGTTGCACCGGGGGGGTATTTCGCATGGTCAGTATCAGCGCCCCCAAAAACCTTCTAGTACCAATTTTCGTGGCTTTTCATCCACTTATAAAGGTTTCAAAAAAATTATGCACTTTTAAATGCACTTTATGCACCCGCGATGCATTCCCGCTTTTTGCCGAAAGTGGTCGTATGTAGACTTTTTTCCTGGTATTTTTCTGAACACGATGCATAAAACTGCATCCAAATCGGAGCTGTAGGCAAAAATGTATTTATTTTTCACTACTTTGCCTGGTCTACGTCCTTTCTTATTTCAAACAGCCGATTATTTAACACTTTTTAAATTAAATAACATATAATTTTTAAACATACTTAGCCTGCCCGGAAGATTTTGATACAAAACTTGTGCTATACAGAGTGTTTATAAAGTCCCTTTAACCCCCCCCCCCTCATTATTTTTGTTACTGAAAATAAATTAACAAAAGCATAATAGGACACATTGTTTTTACATATCTGACCCTCTATGATTTTGGGGGGCTTAGAGTGTATGAGATAGATATGAGACTTCAGTCGTTCTAGGGCATTGACATGATGCGCATCGAATCTTTCGCGCTAATTTTTATGTTTAAGTGTTGCGTTTTGCCCGTAATATATTTTGTTAAATCTTAATGTGTAAATCTTATTGTATATTTAAAGAAAGATAAAAATACTATCTTTTAATTGCTTTTTATTTTATATTGATAGATAAAATGATTTAGAAGTTATTAATATATAGTGAAAAAATTAATAATCGAATATGTTTATATGTTATACGAAGATGTACGAATGTTTCCGAAGTTAAACAAATAGGTATCTGTTCTTTAAATTTGTTTAAACAAATATATTGATGATAAAAGGTTGTATTTATGTAGTTTATAACCCCAAAGCAAATATTGTAATGTATATTATAGCATACATAAGTTCTATAACTCATATTAAAAAAAAAAAACACTTCACATGAAATTATAACGATTGAAGTTGTAAACATAACCCCAAACTATAATCTACACTGGGTTTGTTTAAGTATTACAGATGATGGACGAATAGGCATATCTTCTTTAAATTTGTATAAACAAATATATTGATGTTAAAAGGTTAGATTTATATATAGTTTATAACCTCAAAGCAAATATTATAACGTATATTATAGCACACATTAGTTCTATAACGCATAGCCTATTTAAAAAAAAATCAACTTCACAAGAAATTATAGCAATTGAAGTTGCAAACATAACCCCAAACTATAATCTACACTGGGTTTACAGATGATGGGTAAAATCAGCTGTACGTACATGAACTCGCTTTTATCTTATCTTCTAAAGGGAGAGATAATTGTCTGTCTGCTAAATGGATCTGGAATCTCCGTCTAAGGATTTTTGATTTTATATGGGGCTTTTGGCCACGAGAAATCGATTGGAAATGGTCACCAGTCTGGGAAAATTCGTTTTCTACGTCTTTTTATTAAATTAAAAAGTGAAATTTGTCCATTTTAAACAATACAAAGCACAGCTGATGCAAATGTTTTCAATTTCATTACAATAATCATCTGTTTTCTTTTAAACGAAGCACAGCTGATGCAAATGTTTTCAATGCCATTACAATAATCATCTGTTTTCTTTTAAACTGTATTTTATTAGAGGTAAGCCTAATGTTGTATCTATTTATAGTTACCATGGCAACGAATACTTCTGCTAAATAAACATACCCTTTATTTAGTTGTTTAATGTTATAGGCCTAACCTAAACGATGTTCACGGAAATTTGCAATAATAGTTATTGACGTGAGCGAACTAGGCCCTGCTTATAATCGAGCTTTAGCTCGGTCTCCTGGTACTAGAAAGAAGTTGATGGTTTATCTCTTACGAAATGAATATGCCGTTTCCAAGTGACCCTAGATTCACAGTCAACCCCAAATATTTAATTTGGTTCAACGCATGGGCAAATTGAGAAATTTCAATATTTCGTTAAAAAAATATACATATCTGGTTTTAACACTATTTACTTTGCGAGCATCTCAGTGGAGTTTCGCAAATGAGACGATCCCCTTCAGTTAAACCCTCCACAATAATGGACCCAACTTCTCCATTTATCTTGTTTCGAAGACCCTCGCACTTTATGCGATGACTGAGACACAATTCTTATTGCATTTGTCGTTTTTGTTTATCGCAGTACTTCCTTATCGTCCACAACAAATGGATTCACTAAGAGAAGGAATGGCCCGATTTATTGAGCCTCTTAGCAATACGAATAAACGATCTACCAACGTCGTGGTTAGATATCTTGAAAATGACACTGATATTTGCTATTTCCAATTATATTTTTGGGCCCGTTTCTGTAAGAAATCCCTTTCTCGTATTAGTTTATTGATAAACCATCGATATTTAAGTAAACCCATAACCCAATCTGAAAAGTTTTTGAACTTGGCATTTTGTTAAGTCCGTTAAGTCTTATATAAAAAACTTACAACGATATCTTCAGTTTATCAGAATCAAGGTAAATAGAATTTGCTTTAGAAACAGCTGTATAATGAAGCGTTCACGTCGTAAGAGAACGTGGTGATGCGAGTTCTACAAAATAACCAGTAAATCACCAAAGTACTTCTGAATAGTCGGGGGATTTAAACTTTTAGATTTACGAGTCCCCGGACATAACAGCTCAGAATTGGTTCGCAATGCTCATGCGCAAGGTTTTATCCAATTAGAAACACTTATCCAGTGTTGCCGATTTGTCGCCTATAACTAATTGTATTAATATAATTATATTATGTACTAGGGGAAACCCCTGCGTGCTCCGCACGCCAACCCCGTTGAAACCATCTACGCACACAATCATGTTATGTTTTCTTTATAATAAAGGTGTAGGATGAATAATTACTCGAAAGCTAAGATGGTAAATAATGTTAAATGTTCAAATCAATTTATTCCGTATAGTTTATAACAGTAGTTATAATAAAGGCTAAAAGAACCAGCAAAGCTCAGGTTTATACTTCAATAAAAACCTAAACTAAAAGTTAGAAGTACAAATAATAGCTTCAAAGTTTGAAATCAGCTGTTAATTTAAATGTTAGAGCAAACAGATGTTTTATCTGTTATTTTGTTCAGTTGGTTGCTATCGTAATAAACGTAAATACATGTGTTGGTTCATCGATGTGTTGGTCTAAGCCTAATCTAAGATTTTTATCCGACTAAATTTACAAATATTGAAATAAAAAATGTTTTTATGAAAATGAATTATAGCCTATGTTACTCAGGGATAGTGTAGCCTTTTATTAGTAAAACTATTTTTTCAATCGGTTCAGTAGTTCCAGAGATTACCCCCTACATACAAACAAACAAAGAAATAAATAAACTTTACCTCTTCATAATATTAGTACAGATATATATATATATATGTGGCATTTCTAACTGGTGTCATAGGTATCCCTTGGTAAACGGGAAAGGGTGGGAAGCTGACATTGCAAATAGAGATATAACTTAAACAGCTAACGCAGGCTGAAAAAGGAATTCCAATATATTGGTTCCTATTTAAGTGTACATGATTACCTTTTTAATTTATTTCCCGATTTTGATGAAATTGTAAGTAGAAATACACCTAAGTAAACGAAAGCAGTTGGTAAAGATCTGAAATTTATTTACAATTACAAACATTATGGTGGTCTATAGTAGGTTTTTAAAGCCGCCATTTTGTTGTTATTCAAGAAAAAGTACATCTAAAAAAGTAATTTGTTTCTTAAATTCTGTTTGTAAAATCTATATTTTTGTAGATTTTAACTTTGAAAAGTTTGAACCGCCGCCATATTGAAACGGATCGCTTTAGCAAAATAACATTTTGCACGTTTGTGTAAATTAACGTGATAAACATGCATGTTCAGTTTCGTGAATTTATCTTTCGTTCGTGAGATTTTAAAAAAAAAAAAACGCATACAAACAGACAACTTCTAAAACAAATAATTCGAACCGCTAACGTGAGTTGCACGAATTTCCAAAATTAAATTCATATTATGTTTTAGGGTTTCAACTAACTATTTGGAAAATTGTTCTACTCACGAAGGTGCACGTGTACGAAATAATTATATTAGTAGAATTAATTTGCGCCTAAGAATCCAGCTTCGACACAAGCGCTCCTTCGTTCCACTAGCAGCGGAAAAACTCACTTTGGAGTTTGCGCTTCGACCTTGCGGCCTCGAATTATGGACTGCTTCGCTTCGCTCTTAGTGTCAGAAGATGGCTTTACGAAAAAAATCGTTCACGTGGATTTGAACCGGGTACTTATATGGTTTTTTACGTGTTGATCGATTTTGAGGGAAGCGACCGAGCTATAAGTTCGTGTGAAAATCAAAATGTGCAGGATAAAAATCCTATATTTACTGTTTTAGATAAAACTCCAAAAAAGTTTCATTCTCGTATGAAAAATCTAAAAAAATAGTTACTTCCTGTCGAAAAATGTACTGGGCTAACGAACTCGTCCGAGCGACTTTGACAACGTGTGTACCAAATTTGGAAAAACTCGCAATTAAAGTGCGGCCATTAGAGTGCAAACACATATATATATATAAAATTTTAAATGCCCCCCCCCCCCCCAAATAAAACGTCTTCTGTAGACCATGATCGGTGCTAATTTACTATTCCCGACCTTAGGTCTTACCATTAGGGTCACTGCAGTGGATCATCTTTCCTATGGAAGTTCGCTAACAAGATGAGGCACATGTTATATTGTATTATTTGCTAGTTTTGACCTGCTGTAAAGTTTGGTAGAATGGTTGCGATACACCCTGTATAAGGGTATTCTCAGTGAAGTGTTCTCTAAGATAAGCCATTTATCCTTAGTCCAGAAGGGTATTCTAAAGGAGACCAGATAGAGTGGTATTATTGGTTATACGAGCGGGATATATGACCAATAGCAACAGTGTATCTGTCCTGCAAGAATAATAGAGAGAAGTGGAATCATTTGCCGTTAGTTTTATAGCTGCAATAAATCGCTAAGTACTGAGGGGCGAAGGGGATATTCTTTAGATGTTATCCGATCTGGGTTATCATTGTGTGGACAGATGGGGCTATGTTATGCAGTGGTCGTAAACTTCAGAATAATGTTATTTGTTTATACATAAACTTGTCATAGTCAAAGTGCAACGAGTACTCTGGTGACACAAGTTCGGTAAACAACACAAATAAGTAATGCGATATCGCAGCTGATCCGCTGACGGGGTTGAGCGAATTTCTTAAAATAGGTTTATATGTATTAGAGTTGCAAAAAACTGTTTTGGAAATTGCTCTACTCACGAAAGCACTGAATAGCTGCCTCTGTGTTCAAAATTCATTAGAAGAATTTGTTTGCATTTCAGTTTCTATTCACGCGCTCCTTCCTTCCACTTGTAGCGGAATTTACACTTTGACCTTGTGGCCTCGGGTTATGGACTGCTTCGCTTCGCTCGCAGCGTATAGCTCGGAATTTGTAGCAAGGACTCTGACCTTGAGATGGGCAGTAAACTCGGAGTTCATTCGAGTGGTGGGGGATCAGAGAAGCTCAGTCGATTACCGAGCTTTGAACGGAACACTTCGGTCTTGAAGCAATTGTACGCGTTTCCAATAACATTATTGTCCGTGCACAAATCAATTTTTAATTTAACTATCGCTGTTTATTATTGTTATTTAGCGTTGTTTATTTTTTATTGTTTATATTTGTATAATTAGATTTAATGGAAGGCAGTGTCATATCAAAGTTAGGGGGTAGAAAAGTTATTCACAGCCAAACCCGTGAGATCATTGCTAATGTTTACCACTTTATGAAAATAGAAGCGGAAACAAATGATCCAATTAATTTGACAAAGGTTCAGGAACGAGTTGTACAGGCAAATGGTATTTCAAAGAGCACATTAAAGAGAATATTGAAGGAGGAAAAAGGTTGTAGCGAATCTGGCACTTCTTTTAGTACTCCAAACAAAGTTAGACACCGAACAAATATAAAAAGTGACTTAGATAATTTTGATTTAGGCGTAATTCGAAGGACAGTGAATGAATTTCATCGCCAGCACGGAAAAAGGCCTACATTAAAGTCCTTATTGGGTGTTCTGAGGGAGCAAATCGATTTTAAAGGTAGCAAATGGGCTCTAAGAAAGATATTAACGAAATTAGGATTTCTTTGTTAAAATAGTTATTTATCTATCGTTATAGGCCTAAGTTGTTTTAACGTTAATCATGAACAAGAAACAGGTCCGCGAGTGTTACCGACATCAGACAGACAAAAACTGAGATAAGGCTTGTTTCGGATTATTTGGTGTATGAAACGTAAATAAACGAAAAATCACACTATTCTCAACAGTCTACAAAAAAACTCTTATTCTATTTATATATAGATATAAAAAGTCCCATATCTATACATTATTTACATGTTGCAAGTAATGCAACACAAAGCTGTCGAAACAACTTTGATAGTAGGCAAGTAGGCCTATAAGTATTAACTTGATTAATTTTATAAGTAGAACGTAGTGTCCCTTCCCCTACAGCGGACGGCATCCCCACTTGCCTATATTTTTCCCTCCCTCCATCTCATCGTAAAGTCCTTGCTAAATCTAACTAGCTATACAAACTCGGCCGTCTGTCCTCACGTGGTTTTGAACCGTTTGCTTTACGTTATTTTACGTTTTGATTGACTTTGGGTGAACCAGACGGGTTACAAGGTGGTGTAGAAAAAACAAAATGTGCAGAGTTAATATCTTACATTTATTGTTTTACATGAAACACCAAAAAAGTTTCATTCTCGTACGAAAAGTCTAAAAACGTAGAAACATAGTTACTTCCGTTCGAAAAATGTACTTTCGTTTATTGGATTCATTTTGCTAATGAACCACTCTGAGCAACATAGACAATTAACCTGTGTACCAAATTTGGACCAAATCGGACTTAAAATGCCGCCACTAGATTGCAAACACACATAATATATACATTTTTTAATAACACCAAAAAACGTTCTAAATTTGGTCCGTTTTTTTTACAAATTCCACCTTTTGTGCAGAATTGTTTAAATGTTATTTTGTTAATTTTATGTTATCAGTTTTCACAGCTCTTTTTTTTCTAACCCACGAGGTTTAATAAGTAATATTTATGTTTCTTTTTTCAAATGAGGGTAGCTTCAAAAACAGGCTCACAATTGTGTCAGAAAAATTTATACTTTTTGTTTTGTTTGTTTAGTTGTATAAGTTTATAATAGTGTTTAAGTTCAATTTTTAATTATTTTCTTTAAATTGTATTTCAGTTTTGTATGTATTGTTTATTATTATTTAATGCTATTTTAATTATGTCATTCTATTCTAATATCATAAAGAGATAAAATTTGTTTGTATGTAGAGGGTAATCTCTGAAACTACTGAACTATTGAAAATAAGTGTTTATATATATTTGTATAGCCAATTGTATTCTTAAAGGGGAAATAAAAATTAATTTAAAAAAATAGTTTTAAATAAAAAGCTACACTATCCCTGAGTAACATAGGCTATAATAAATTTCGATTTAGTTGTTAAAACAATCCTTAAAACAATACATATTAATTGTTATACTTCCTTAAAGCTAGAGAGATGAATTTTTGTACATTTATTTCTTACAAGATACGTAGAAAAATAAACTAGATTTGCATTTTGTCGTGTGCTGATGAGGGGTTAAAATGTGATAGCAACCCCTAAACCAATAAAAATTAATCTCTAAACTACTGAACTGATTTAAAAATCAGTTTTACTAATAAAAATCTACACTTTCCCTGAGTAACATAGCCTAAAATTAATTTTGATTTAAGGGTTGAAATAGTCCCTAAAACAATAAATATTAATAGTTATACTATCCTTAAAACTAGAGAACTAAAATTTTTTACGTTTATTTCTTAAATATTTTAGAAGTTAATAGTATGCCTATGTATATAAAATAACCTGTTTGCATTTGCTTCGACCCGAGTCACCGCAAGGGTTGGCAAGTGAAGCGATCAGGGGGCGGAGACCTCTAGTTAATCATAATTATGTTACTTTCATGATTCTAAAAGTGTAAAAGGAAAATAATAAATAAAAAAAAAAATATGACGTGTATAATTACTGTAAATTTTACCTAAATAGAAACGTGTTACCGTCTACTGAGTAAAAATTAATTACCGAAGAAAATGTTATTCCATATAAAACTACTTCTTAGAAACCAGCTATAAAGCTAATTACAATTTTATAATGCAAACATGTATAACAGCGGGCCTGGGCATTGTTTATATTGTATTGTTGTAGGTACATATGAAGGGGTGCAAAGAGCTAACGTCTGAGTAGAAGCCCGCTCCTCACCCTTACTGAAACATGTAGCATAATGAACGCTTTTAGTTTAATGAAATAATTCTGCTTGCCAGGGGTTGTTTAGTTCAACCCGGTATTAACGTGCAATAGCAAACTTGTGTTCGCCGACACCAAATATTGTATCAACAGTATTGATGTAATTTTATTGGTTGTAAACCACAAACTAGAAACAACAACTCTTGTAATCAAACTGTCGGTTATTAGACAAATTGAATAGTTATTGGCAGGAATTGTTGTACGGGGGCGCTGGTAAATCACCCTCCTCCTCGTAGTTCAGGACTGTTTCAATAAGCAAGATTTTTTATTTGAAAATATTTTTCCGTTTGTACGCGGTTTTGGATTCTTCTCATTAAAATGGGGTATAAATGGGTGTTTTATATTAAAGTGGGTCATCTAACAACGAAAAACCAGAAGTTTGACACTCTCTCCATGGTTTTCGTGGTGTCAAAGTTTCGACAAATTTATATTTATAACCACATCGAACCATCTGACTTTTAACAATAACCATGGCTGTAGATCAATTTAACAATTGTGATCAGTGTAATTATAAACTATATATTATGTAATTATAAGCAAACAATAGATGCTTGGGAAACTTTTTATTTTAACAAACATAGTAAAATAATTGTAAATAATGAATTAGGATCCATACAAAATTCTATATTAATAAAAAAAATAATGTATTGTATGAGATTATTATTAGGTTAGTAACTTGTTTAGTTATATAGTTAATGTTAGGCTAGTTATAATAAAGCAAGGCAATTGGTAACGCCCCACTAATGTAACGTAGTCTTAAGCCACGCCCCTTTGAATTCTGTATAAATACGGTACATGGAATACAGTTAGATTAGTTATAGTTTGACTATTTTGTACCTCGTGCATCACTGAAGATGGCGACTTTGTCGTTGAAACACGTTTGAGTTAATAAACGTATTAGTTGTGAGATTTTGTGTTTTAAGTTTATTCTATCAAACATAAAGCATGTTAACAAAATTATAACAATCAAAAAAGTAAATGTATGCGATCCTGGCACCCTCGTCAGGAACGAAGTTCATCACGCCTTTTCTGCAATTCTTTTACCAGCCTTAACGGCAACATACACACGTAATATTTAATCTATCAATTGCCGTTTATTATTAGTTTGTTTTTTATACAAATACTAGCTGACCTGTTCCGGCTTTGCACGGATAGACAAATCAAACTTAAATGTATCCTATTAACAAAAAATATATCAATAAATATACTATACTATGTATTTCTTATGGGGATTTTGAGAAAATTTAACTCCCAGACCCCCTAAAATTTCAAATTTTTTAAAAACCTTTCTTAGCGAGCAGCTAGGGCCCTAGAGGAAGCTGCATACCAAATTTCATTCCAATCCGTTCGGTGGCTTTTGAGATTTCGTGATGAGTGAGTGAGTGGTATTTGATTATATATATATATTATACAGGGTTATATGTACTACTCAATATTTTAAAATTTAAAAACCTAGTGTGTGATCCCTCATTTTGTAGATCTTGATAAAAGAAAACCAACAGCGCAAACTAGAGGTCTCTATCTCATCCCTATCTAAAACGCTGGGCGATAAACTACAAGGAAAATCAAATGGCATTGTACTGTGACGACTATTCTGAATTCCCAAAAGAATTCTACTATTGTTCTGATTAGTAGAAACAAAGTCCTCAGACCAGTCCAGTCTTGTCAAGGTTTACATTTAAAAATATTGAGTAGCCCCAAAAATTCCGATTTTGAGTTGGGGGGCAACGTTGCCCTATGCATGGGGAAGTGTGCTTTTATGACCTATAATCAAAGAACCCCCGGGTTTGGATTTTCTATCAATGCTCGGTGGAGAGTTAAGGGGGTGTCTCCAGACTTTTAACTAACCCTGTGTATATATATATATATATACGTATATATAGAGAGAGATTTACTGTTTCCATACCTTTAATGTTATTATAATAAAGGTGTAGAATTAATTATAACATCAAAGCTAAGATAGTAAACACAGTTAAATGTCCATTCATTGTAAATGCATTTAATAAACATAAAATGTTCGTTCATCAGTCTAGGCATAACCAAAAATTATTGTGTGTATGTTTAATTTATTTTACCGGTCTTAACGGCAACATACATACAATAATTTTAGATTAGGCCTAGACTTAAAATTACTTTCTAGTCCTAACTTAACATTTTTGTATGTATGTTGCCGTTAAGACAGGTAAAATAAATTAAATATATATAATTTTATGTTAGAACTGCAATGAACCAAAACACTTTTATTTGCAACCAATTTGGCAAATTTAGAAGCAGGTAACTATTCTTCACAATTAAAAGTTTTTCTTTTAGATTAGGTAAAAGCAAGCAGAAGACTTACTGTATTATACGTCAAACATCTGGTGTTACATATTATGTTGTTTCCTTTAATTGGTAATACGAAATATCAAAATTGGTCATTATGTTGATTATTTAAATATTAATGATGAATAGTTTAAAGTAAAAACAGTAAGTACTTGTTGAAACTCCATATAGGATACAAAAACCAATAAGTAAAATTTCACAAATATAACTTCATTTAAATAGGAAATGTTTAATAAATGCATAACTTCATGTTTCGCCGTTATGCATCTTTTGGCTGCGACGAACAAATGCCTAACGTCGAATCATATGTAGCTATTTAAATAAAGTTATATTTGTTAAATTTACCTTGCGGTTTTTGAAGTGTAAAATTCTATAGGCGCACCGCGTCCAAAACATTTGTACACATATGTATATAGCAGAGTATATATATAGTTTACAAGTTGCTGGCGGTGAATCAGATTTTACCGTCATGTGTTTCACCATCCATTTTCTGAAACGCTCTTCTAGTACACATGTGTATCCGTCTGTTTGAAAAAAAGTTTTGGTCTTTCCGAGACTCGAACCAGCAATGTCCATCACCATATACTAGTGCCTTAGCCGGTTAGGCCACGAACGCATTGCTAGTTTAGTATATTTGAGTTGGGTACATAAATGTAACAGTTGTCCTACGTCATAGGCTTAACCCGTTAACGTAAACACAATGCATAGTTTAATTGGTAATACCACTGAATTGGACATCGAGCTTCCTCATTTCGTAAGTTGTGTTAAAAAATGAAAATTGTGCTTCCTCATTTCGTAAATTATGTTAATTAAAAGGTTTACACTTCTCCCGTGTGGTCTTATATAAGCACACCATTGTTTTTTTTAAATTTTTATCCTATTATGTTGAAATAACAAAGCATGCCGCAATTCGAATTATTGCGGATGGTCGTTATTATTGTATGGGTCACCGCTCAGTAGTAGTTTCCATGAAAATATCAGAGTTTAAAATAATCTGCATTGTCTTCGCCATGGGTCGCCGCTGGGAATGATGGGCGATATACTTTTTCCATGGCCACAAATTTATGATTTATTCGCGCCATGCGAATTACTATTAGGTTTTGTTTTGCTGAAAGTCTTTAATTTCTTTCAGTTAGTTAAACTAACGCAGACTAGGTATAACAAAGTTCCGAACCAACTCAACTTGTGTTGGAGAAGCTGACTGGTAAAGGGTCCCTTTATCATATCGTCCATTATGTGTTCAACCTATACGTACGCAATACGGTAAATACAGTCTATTAACTTTGTTCACAGTTTGAGCACAGCAACGAAACTCAAGTTGTCCTGACAGCCCTGGATCTAGACAGCAGTGGCCGGTACAGGTGTGAAGTCTCCGCTGAAGCTCCTTCGTTTCAGACGGTATCCGACCATGGAGATATGGTCACAGTAGGTGAGTAGATGTTATTTGTCGGCTTTTCAGAGTTTAGTCAGTTGAGCCAGAACATCATTGTATTTTTAATAAACGTCATTAAAGTATCTTGCACCTAATACAGGACAAACTACTTGAACCTCATAGTTGACCGAGCTGCGTTCTTTATTAGTGAATTGCAATAGGAAATATAGGCTATT
>JAGFPH010005296.1:66672-96668 GCA_018207615.1 Philaenus spumarius
AACAATGAAACAAACATTTTATTTTCTAGCCAATAACTCGGTTTTTAAGTTACAGAAAAAAACGTTATGTTTATCAATAAAGTTGAAAAATGTGTAAAGTTAGAGGTCTTCGAGATATTTAATATGAAAATGTTAAATGGCCGCCATTTTGGAAACATAAAAGAGTTTTGTTTTTTGTGCATAGGTAAAAGATGTCGTACCAAATATGTATAACAAAATTTGCGATGAATTATTTCCTAAATTCAAAGATATGTATTTTGTAAAAAAATTACAAAATGGTGGATAACTGGAAACAAAGCATATAGTATATGAACTATTTTCTTTGTTTTCACTAGTAGAACACATTTTGAAAGTTTTTCCGTTTCTTTTTGAATAATTCTGTATGTAAAACTCTTTTGTTGAATTAATTAAGAGATCTTACTTGCAACTTATGTATTTTTAGAACGTTTTTTTTGCAAGTTGAGTGTTGTTTTTATCGAATTTCCATAGACAAAATGAGCTATATAAGTGACTCTTATGGTGAGACCTGAGGTAGGAAGTAGTCAATGAGTACTGATCATAGTGCCCAGGACACGTTTTTTGATGTCATTAAAAATAGTATATACGAGGTGGACTGGACCTAGCGTTAAAAAATGTTTTGGGTAAAAGAAAAACATAAATGCAACTTAAATACACAATTTAAAAAATTCTAAATTATAAAAAATCTTAGTTACGCCAAAATTACATTAATTAAAAGTCTGGCTTTTGTATAACTAAAATACCACTTGCAACACTATTTTAAATAGCATTATTTTAATGTCAGATAAATAGTATAATGTGAAATCCTCATTGTATTTACGGACAGTGGTTATTATGTACTAATCTGAAAGAACTGAAAGAATTTCCAATATCTAATAAATGCCCACTTTATCATGAGATAAGGTATCAGATACCTTAAATTTTTTTAAAGTGGTTGTGTGAAGTAGAATTTTTTTAATTGCGTCATTAAGTTTCATTTATGTTGTTCTATCTCCCAAAAGATTTACAACCGGTATCATGTATTTTGACAGGAAGTAAAATTTCTTTCAAATTGTTCGTACTAGAATTAATTTTCTTTGTTTATTATTTTAATTTTTTTTACACAACCTTACATCAGGACTGGTTTCCTAAAATCTATCAAAACGTAAAATACTATAAAGTAACTGACAATTTTTACCTCGCGAAGCGACTTTTTCCTCTGCAAGCAGTCCATAATCCGAGGCCGCAAGGTCGAGGTGCAAACTCGCAAAGCGATGACACACGAGCCGGAGTGGGGAGACAGAGGTGCAAACAAATTCTACTAATATATTTCGTACACGCAGGCAGCTATTCAGTGCCCTCGTGAGTAGACCGATTTCCCAAATAGTTGTTTGAAACTCTAAAACATATAAACCAATTTTGTAAAATTAGCTCGACTCACGTCGGCGGTTCAGCTGCGCGATCCAAGTATTTTCAAATATGTTCGAGTTGATATTGTGTTTATTGTGTTACGTATTTTATGTATACATTTGATAATGCGTGGATAAAAACTCGAAACATGTCATTTGAAAGAAGAAACGCCTAGCTAGAATCAATAAAGATTCCACAGTGTCACAAAAAAAAGTAAATTGCTGCCTCGTGGGACCCCCGTCTGGAACGAAGTTCATCACGCTTTTTCTTAAATTTTTTTACCAGCCTTAGCGGCAACATACACGCATAATTTTAATCTTTCAATTGCCGTTTATTATTAGATTGTTTTGTATACAAATATTTACTGTTTCCATACGTTTATTGTTATTATAATAAATGTGTAGAATTTATTATAACATCAAACTTAAGATGGTAAACACAGTTCAAACACAGATTCAATAAACATAAAATGTTGGTTCATCAGTATAGGCCTAGCCTAAAATTATTGTATGTACGTTTAATTTAATTTACCTGTCTTAACGGCAACATACATACAAGGTTTTTAGTTTAGGCTTAGACTTAAAATTACTTTGTAGGCCTAATAACAAATTATTGTATGAATGTCGCCGTTAATGTAAGTAAAATAAATTAAATAAACACACAGTAATTTTATGGTTAGGCCTAGACTGATGAACCAACATCTTATGTTTATTGAATGTAATTCAGCACTTGACCATAATATCTGAACTACGCCGGACGGAACCGATCGTCTCTTAATTTAAATTGATGAACCAAAACACAAGTTTCGTGATTGTATTTACATTCATTGTCATATCAACCAATTTGATAACGCTTTCTCGTTACTCGTATTTTATATTTGTCATTGCCAAAGCAACCAATTAATAACACTTTTTTTCGTTACGTATTACATTTTCTATTTGTTAACTCCTACCGCAACCCGAGTTAAGGAACTTCGTTCAAAAAGTAAATGTAATTGTAAACTCTTTGTCATTTGTGGAACGGCCTTCCAATGATTATAATAATAGTGGATTAAATGTGTATATGTTCGATAAGTCATCCTCACCCCAACTCACTACCCACACAAATAATGCTACTGTAATTGCCTGTCAACACTATATTCAGACATTAAAGCAGATTAGCCATTTCAAAAGAACTCTTAATGCACCCAATACATTCCTGATCGACAGCTATAGTGCTGCTATCTCGTGGCAAATCTACATAAACACGAACTTCGCGTATCATGACGTAATGGGGTTGTGTATATATTCATGTTTATTCATATTACCGTAGCGCGATTTGCATATCTGCTAGGAGCACCGTTGTCACTTCTATTTACTTTGTATATTGCGGTTCTTTTAATTCAAATTGTGTTTGCAGGTTCGTGAAAATGTTTTGCATTTTATTTCAAAATTAGTTTTACCTTTTAGAATCCGTTTATAGAATTTGCTTTGCCTTGAATACGGCGATAATACAAGATTTTTTAAATTGCAGCGAAGCTAATAATATATTAAAGCACGGGTTAATTTAATTTAATTTCAAGTGAAAAAACATGGATCAGGACCGAGATTTGAACCCAGGACCTTTACCATTCCGTGGTAACGCTCTACCAACTGAGCTACCCTGATCACTTCCGATATTGGTTGATGTGATCTCACTTGTACGGTTTTACTGCATTTATTGAACCAATAGACTAAATACCTCTCATATGCGACATTGAAAACAACCTTAAGGGTCTGCCGTAGTGGCGGCCATTTGGATTTGAATCTCATAAGGGCTTTGTTAAATTTCAAACCATTTATTTCGTTTATTTTTATTATAAAAATTGTTTGCAAGGTTTCATTGTATTTACAGTCACAATACGCATTCGTTGTGCGTTGCACAACATTTTTAAATTTTTTCATTTGTCACGTAATTGACATTTTTCAAATTCCAAGTTTGAACTTTTTTCTTTACACAATAAAAAATGTATAATTAAAAGTGAAACGCAAGCTGGATCCGCAATTTTATAAAGAATATTCAGTTTTTTTTCAGCACTCAATTACAAAAGATGTATTTATTAAATGGTTTGAAATGAGGCAGCAATGTCAAAGCGCTCCGCTGTAAGAAATTGCAATGTTTAGATACGGCTATATAGAGAAGTGCTTGCACTTTGGGTTGCTTT
This sequence comes from Philaenus spumarius, assembly GCA_018207615.1. Classification (NCBI taxonomy): domain Eukaryota; kingdom Metazoa; phylum Arthropoda; class Insecta; order Hemiptera; family Aphrophoridae; genus Philaenus; species Philaenus spumarius. The sequence goes on from JAGFPH010005296.1 coordinate 70,262, forward strand.
CTCGTTTACTGGAGCAGACCCATAATTCTTTTTGAAGTCTACAGTGGTGTTATTTTGAATAATTTACCTCCTTACACGCTTCCTCAGCAAGGGTTAATTTAATTAAATTACAAGTGAAAAAATATAGACCAAGACCGGGATTTGAACCCATGACCTTTACCATTCCGTGGTATCGCTCTAACAACTGATCTACCATAATCACGCCAGATATTGGTCGATGTTATTTCGGTTGTAATTAAATTAAATTAACCCTTGCTGAGGAAGCGTCTAAGCAGGTAAATTATTAAAAATAATAATATTATATCTTTTAGAGACTGAAGAATAGTATACGGATGATCCAAAATGACCGGAGTTGGAGCGGTTTACGGTCTTAGGTGCAGCTTATCTAGGGCTATGGGCTCCTTACCATCGATTAATCTCTGCGCCCGTGAAATCATAAAAAGAAGAATTAAGGTAGATAGGATTGATATTATTTCTGATAGGCAAGCCGCCTTCAAGGTGCCGGAATCATTCACCTTTGAATCAAGACTAGTTTGGGACTGCTCCATAGCAGTGAATGAAATAGCTCGACTGAATGAAGTTACTCTTAAAAGGGTGCCTGGTCATTTAGGCATAAAAGGTAATGAGGTAGCGGGTCGCCTTTCTTAACTTGTGGCCAAAAAGCCCTCATTGGCCCAGATCCTTTCTGTGGTAGGACTAAGAAATGTTGTTGAAATCTGGGCGTAAAAAGTTGGTCCTCACATTGGAACGGTGTTCCTGGACTTAAAATGTCCATCTGCCTCTCTAAGTCGAAAGCTCGAAAGCTTCTATTGATGGACAGAAACAATCTTAAGCGGATTGTAGGAATCCTTACAGATCACTGCCCGACCAAGTACCATCTCAAAAAAATGTGGCTGGTTTCGGAAGACTCCTGTCAATTCTGTTCTCTTGCGATTGAATCGGCTCAACACCTGCAGTGCCAGTGGCTTCGCGTGCAGGAGATTCGTGGTATTCGAAAGTGATTATGTTATCCCGGAAGAGATCCATGGTGTAGATTCCAAGACCCTCCTTGGTTTCATAAGAGACCCTCCTTGATATCTGTAATGATCATTAATGGGGAAATTTTACCACAATAGATAATAGTGGTCGCAATGGTGGGGAGGCCTTGGACTCCTCTATCCCAATAAAATACGCATATATATATCTTGCCGATAAATCGAAACAGAGCTTAATCAGTGTGTTTCACCATTCTAGTTTCACCATAGCATAGTTTAATTGGACAAAGATAACTTACTTAAGCAGTGATCACAAATTAAGGTATGAGGTTGTTATTGAATTAATGAAACCAATCAATTATGTACTGTGTTCTTCAGTCTATTAGAAGGGAAACTCGTACAGAAATTTGAAACAATATATGTCTCCTTTCAGTTGTGAACATTTCTAATCGACGAAAGTTTACATTACGACACTACGCCATATTGCGTCAGAGGTGCCCGTATACGCAAGAAAATGCTCTAATACGTAATTGTAATGTTCAGTTTTATTTCTAAACGACTTCAATAAATGAATACAGAAAATATGATTAACAATTTAAAGAAAATATTTTAAACCTAAACTCAATTCACAACTTATTCAACTCGGGAAATATTAGTCATATCTTTTCAATGACATCGGACTGCGCATGCGAACGTAAAATAAACACGATTGCCGGACTCCGCTATTCCTACAACTTAACATCACATTCGATACTTTGATCAATACATGCGTATAACAATGGCCCGAATGTATTTGTTACATCAGTGTGTTTTGAATCTATGAAAATAAAAAAAAACTGAAGTTCTAACTTACAGTCTCTATAGTCACAGTATGTTTCCACTTTGTAAACATATACAGGGTGATTCGAAATTATGGTAAACAAATTTTGTTCATGATTAAACATGCAAAATAGTTCATATAAACGTAGGTCCAAAAATGCTTTTTTTTTAGCTATCCGCCATTTTTTTTACAAAATACTTCATATCTTTGGAAGTAGGACAGATGTTGAGCTCAAACTTAGTACTGTATACATATTTGTTGCGTAACCGTTTTCAAAATGGCGGCCTTCTAAAATATTGAAGTCAAATATCTCAAAAACGGCTAACTTAATAAAAATTACAGGAGACCAAAATATTGAATTTGTTTATGACAAACGCAACGGTTTTTTAATTTTGTCTGCAGCTCAAAGGATAACAGAGATATTGGGAAAAATGTATGATACAAGGTTTGTAGATTCGACACATACATGAAGATGAAAGGGTACGTTTTTTCGTAGTATTTTGTTAAAAAAATAAATGGCTGGTTTTGGTTATATGGAATTTTAAAACCGTAAGCAGCACTGCCGCATTACTATAGCCGAATTTTCTAATCAGGAAATAACTAGTATTAAATACTGGGAGTTTCCTATGAATGTTGTTCCTTGTTCCGGGAACTGTTCCAATAAACACTTTTGGATAGAATTATTGTTAATTTAATTATCTTTCGAATAATACAGCTCATAAATTGCACTCGGGCTTATGAGTGGGAGAAATTGCGCGAAAACCTGACACGGAAAATGAAAAAATAATTTATAGGGAGCTTCCTATCAATGTTTTTCCTTGTTCCAGGGACTGTACCTGAAATACCTTTGAACAGGATTATTGTTAATTTAATTATCTCTCGAATAATATAGCTCACAAATTGCACTATGGCTTTGAGTGGGAGAAATTGCCCGAAAACCTGACACGGAAAATGAAAACATCATTTATAGGGAGCTTCCTATCAATTTTGTTCTTGTTTCGGGGACTTGACCTGAAATATCTTTGCACAGGATTGTAGTTAATTTAATTACCTTTCGAATGATATAACCCACAAATTGTAATCGGGCTTATGAGTGGAAGAAATAATGCAATTTCCTCGCTCTAACTTTGCCATTTTGGTTTGAATCAAATAGGCCGCAATTTTGTGTTAAATCGAAAAATTAAAAAATCAGTGTCTGGGAAATCCTACGAGGAATCTTCCCTTTCCACTAACAGTTCAGCTATTTTGAAACATATTTACTACCACTTGTTAAGGGTCGGCTCTAGTAAAACAGAAAGCAACCTGCGACTCCAGCGTAGCGGCGGTAGGTTACGCGGACATTGCTCATCCTAAATCCATTTAAAACCCGAAATTGTTCAAATAGCGTTTTCAAAAAAATACCAAACTCTTGGGGACAAAATTCTTCATCCGAATGGCTTGATAATTTTTCGCTATAATTAATAGTTACATCGTAAAAAAATATTTAAAGTCACCCTATAGCGGCGGTAGGTTACACGGACATTGCTCAGCCTAAATCCATTTAAAACCCGCAATTGTTCAAATAGCGTTTTCAAAAAAATACCAAACTCTTGGGGACGAAATTCTTCATGCAAATGGCTTGGTACTTTTTCGCTATAACTAATAGTGACAACATAAAAAATTATTAAAAATTAATTTTTTAAATTGTTAATAAATATTAAACAAAACGTTTTTCTTAATTTTGGAAAAGCCATTTGCATGCGTATTGGCCATAGCTTTAAAATGACATATCGTTCATAATTATCCGATCAAAAATAAAGGAAAAATATGGATTTTAATTTAACATTGGTCTTATGGAGTGTCAACCAACATGGCCGACAGCTAGAGCCGACCCTTAAGGTGGGAAACCCCCATTTACTTATATACTCCTCAAATCCCTACCCAAAAACGATTAATCGGTATAACTCCGCCATTTTGAATCGTATCGGAAAAAAGGGTATCTGAAGAATCTTACTAGGACCCTTTCACCAAAAAATCAGCAATTTTGAAGCATATTTACTACCACTTATCAATCATTGAATAAAACATATATATAAATTAATGAATTTTGGGTATCGTCTCCAAATGGTATGAAACGGATAGGAAAGAAATTTTACCCTCCTCCGACGAACAAATTGGGTTGAGTGTAATAGCTCTTATTTTCTTAAAAATTTAGCTAAAAATGTATGATACAAGGTGTGTTAACGAAAGAGTAGGCTACGTTTTTTCGTAGTATTTTGTAAAAAAAATGACTGGTTTTGGTTTTATGGAATTTTGTCTTTGATTTTGAATGTTTAATCATGCACAAACACTTTTTACCATAATTTTGAATCACCCTGCAAAAGTTAGTGGCATTAATTAAGTTCTTTTGTATAATAGAAATACAAGCATTAAAAGAAAAAGAATTGCCCTAAGTTCTAACGTACAGTCTTTAGTCACAGTATGTTTACCTTCATTCAACATTCAATAGTAGAATGTGCTTTGGTTGGCAGCACTACTCTATTCATAAAAAAAGTCGTCGTCTGAAAACATATCAGCTGAGTGCCATGGTAAATTTACGCCTTCCTAATATATGCACCAACTTAGTAACTAGCTTGAAGTTATAATCTAACGAGCACATGTACTAACTATTATTTCGCAAAAGAAAATATTGGAGGTGAACTTCTTACCGAAATTCGTTTCTGCTTGTCAATACGTACTGATTGTACGTGCGTATGTGCGTGAGTAACAACATAATATAACAGCTGATTTCACCCATCATCTGTAACACAATCGTAAATTATACTTTTAGGTTATGTTTACAATTCAATTAATAATATAGACATTTTTAGACTTCTAGCCTCCAGGATTGTATATAATATTAAAATTTTTTTATTACCTTTTATGGTCCGTCACAATCTTTGTTTGTTTGTTTTTTTATATTACCGGTTTCGACATTGCTATGATGTCACTTGAGGTGTGCACTTGACTTCCACAGTAAACCATGCATGGTGATCACATTTTCTGTGTAAATTAAAAAAAATTTATAGTGTTTTTGTTTAAGTGTTTTTATAATGTGCGTTACGTGTATTTATTTAGGCCTACTATGACTGTGTTTTAATATCTGACGATGTCATCATAGCAATGTCGAAACCGGTAATATAAAAAAACAAACAAACAAGTATTGTGACGGACCATATAAGGTAATAAAAATTTTTTAATAATATAGAACCAATGCAAGCTGTAATACCTTATAAGAATTGCTTTGAGGTTATAAATTGAATATAAATACAACCCTGTATCATCAATATATTCATTTTACAAATTTAAAGAAGAAATAAATTTCCGTTCGTTTAACTTCTGAAACATTCTTTCACCATCGTATGCCATATAAAAACATAATTATATTATTAATTTCATGATTATAATGTTAATCCCTTCTAAATCATTTGATATAACAATATGAAACAAAAAGCAATTAAAAGATAACATTTTTATCTTTGTTCTGATATACAATAATAATAATAATGTATATAAATACAAAATTTTTTACAAATAGGCCTACAGTTTTATAGTCCTTATAATTTTGTACACATTTACCAGGTAAACATTTCCTCAGCATAGTTTGGTATACCTAGATAAAGTTTGTTGTTTTTAAATAGTATTTTTATAAATTATGTATTTCTGATGTGTATCTAACTAATCTGCCTGTGATTTTTCACAGGGGCTTACTAGTAATTTAAATAAATGTTCCATGGACCATTCTTGTTACTAACATCAAGTTTAAGAAATCTAAAAATAGTTTCTTTCCACGTAATTCGTTTATAATCGTGGGTGACTAGTAACAGTTTTTGTCCAAATGATTTGTTTTTAATCGTAGTCTATGTATGTGTTACTAATCTTCAATAACTGTTTCAGCTCTACCTACAAGAGGACCAGCCATTAGTGGAGGCAAGCCTAGGTACAATATAGGCGATAATGTCCGTGTCAACTGTACTGCTGGACCGTCCAAGCCTAGCACACATCTTACTTGGTTTATAAATGGAGAACAGGTAAACTATGTTAATTAGGGGAGCAGACCTCAAAAAATATTTTAAAATCGGTTTTTTTATTTTTATTGCTTATTGTAGCTTGTTTTGTGCTTTTTAAATTGATATATAACATAATATATATTTCATTTACATTAGATAAGAGAAAAATTGTTTTCTGAAACCATGCAAGTGCGATATTGCTACAAATATAATATGATATGATTTGCTAGTTTGTGTTTTGTAAATAAATCCATTTCTCCGAAAACAGTGTTTTTTTTTTTTTTACTAAATGTACCTTTTTTTCTCAATAACCGTTAAAGCTAGGACCTTGAAACTTTGCACACGCATGTAGGGTATTATTATACATAATCACTCCAGTTGGTTTTTATAAATACCAAAAAAACAAAAAAGTTAAAAAATATGTACAATTATGAAACAAAACTTACCGAGCAAATAAATTAAGATAAAACAAAATCCTCTGGAGAAATTGTTGACAAAGGAAGTAGGAAATAATGGTAAAAATTTCAGATCTCTAGCTCTAATGTTTTTTTTTTTTTATAAAAAGGTACATAACCTAACATGGCGGAAGATAGGGAGGTCTGCTCCCCTTAGATTAAAAGAGATTTTTCTATGTCAATATCGTCTTATTACATTCTATAAGATAAATAAAGATCCTAAACATTCTATAAATAAATGTGTTGTATTGTAGTTAACGAACTACTATAAGAAAGATAAGCTATTGCAGTTACTTTATGGTAAGAACTAAGTTCGGGGGTAGACAATGAGCACCGATCATTGTTTCTAGAACAAGTTTTGGAATGTTACTAAAACATTTATTTATAAATACAGAATGTTTGTTAAATAGGACGAAAAACTTCTGGGAGGGTTCTTTGCACAAAAATAAATAAAAAAAGTACCTATAAACATGTGCAATAAAACGCTTCGTTTTCAAGAATCCGCCATTTTTTTTTTTTTTACAAAATAATTCATATCTAGAGAAATGTTTGACTGATAAGTTCAAACTTGGCATGAAGTTTAACCTAGCAATGATCAGTCTCAAAAAATAAGTGAGTATATCCAATCATGCGTTTCAAAATGGCTGTTTGAAAATTTCAAACTTAAATTACTCGAAAACCGTACATTTTAACATAAAAAAGACACCTTTTTTGTAGTCCTTAAATCTCCCTTTCGGCTGGTGTAACTGGCAAAACAATCGGATGAAGGGTAATAGCTGAGTTAAAGATAATAACAGCATATGTACATACAATATTGTCGTGGTTACTGTGTTTGGTTACATCCGATAGGGAATCAAAGTACCTACAAAAATGGTGTCTTGAAATTTGTTGTTAAATGTACGGTTTTTGAATAATTTAGGTTTACAATTTTCAAACAGACGCCATTTTGAAACGTATGGTTCTATATAACCTTTTTTTCAGACAGACCATTGTTAGGTTAAAATTCTTGCCGAGTTTGAACTCAATCAGTCAAACATTTCTCTATCTATAAATTATATTATAAAAACAAAAACTGTGGATATCTGTAAAACGAAGCGTTTTAAAGCACATGTGTATAGGTACTTTTTTATTTGCTTTTATTTGAGGAACCCTCTTCAGAAGTTTGGCGTCTTATTAAAAAAAAAAACACCCTGTTTATACGTATTTGAGATTTTCGTACTATAATGACACTTTTTTGGGACTTTTATCTAAATATATACAGGAGATAATTTTGTACATTTTTTCAAACGACCCTTTTGGTTACCCCTAAATCGGGGTACTGGTCAGGAGTTTTCTAACTATTATATATTAATGGAATGTTAATATACTGAATAAATATTAGTATATAACAAAAATGAATTGTTAAATAATATTATATGGATTGTTCACAGGTTAACAAAACTTACTTACGCCACTACAGCAGGTTCCCAGTAAACAATGAAGGTTTGGAGACGTCCGTTTTAGGTCTGGAGTTCCGCGTGGATGGAACCCACTTCAGAGGAGGCGATATGAAACTGAAATGTTTGGCTACAATCTCGCCAGTTTATTGGAACTCGAACGAGGAGAGCGTGGAAGGAGAAAAGCCTATAAGACCACCCGTCCTTGAGGTTAAGGACACGTCAAGGGCTGATAGAGTACAAGGTAAAGTTTTAAATCCAATTAACTTTAAACCTAGATTACTAACCATTAGTTAACTTGACGACTACCTATTCTAATTTTGTTCACACAAAATAGTATAACAGTGCAATGCCTTCATGATTTATTGGCGAATTTCCGTAGGAAAGATGAGCTATTGTATGGGGAGACTAAGATCGCGAGTGGTCAATGAGGATCAATTATGGTCTCCAGAACATGTTTTGGTGTACAGAAGTATATTTTGTTTTGTTTTTATGTTCAATTATTTAGATGTTGCTAGTTTTCTAAAATCGTATAAAAACATGCTTGTACTCGAATGTAATGTTGTGTTAAAATTTGAAATTAATTATTGGAAAGCTTTCGGAGATTTTGAACAAACGAACATTTACATTTTTATTTATATAAATATATGCGTGTGGGTTCGCACTCTAACGGTCACATTTTAAGTCACTCGGAGTTCGTTACCAAAAAAAATCCAACAACCGGAAGCATGTTTTTTGAGTGGAGCTAAATATTTTTTAGATTTTTCGTACAAGATTGAATTTTTTGTGGTTGTATCTAAAAAAAAAATGTTGGATATTATTATGCACATTTATTTTTTTCCCCGACCTTATAGCTCGATTGGTTCTCCCAAAATGAATCAAAACTTACCATAAAAGTATCCGGTTCAAATCTACGTGAGGGATTTTACCGAGGTGGCATCTTCTGATCCCAGGCCGACTACCGAGTTTGTACACTGCGAGCGAAGCGAAGCAGTCCACAAACCGAGGTCGCAAGGTGGAGGTGTAAACTCGCTAGTGGAACGAAGCTGCTGGTGACCATAACTAAGCTCCTTTCCTACTCGACCATAACCTAATACATAACAATTACATCCTTCCATTACTTAACCATCCGAGGCCTACAAGAACGGCGTAAGCGAAATTGTTAATAATTGACGAGCTATGTACGTTAATTACCTGACAAGGTAACGGCGGCTCCAACCTCATTCCGGCGTCGACCTCGTAACAGAACCTGACCAACGAAATACGTTTATGGTATTTTACGTTTTGATCGATTTTGGGGAAATAAATTGACTTGCAAGGTTGTGTAAGAAAACAAAATATGTAGAATAATATCATATATTTATAATTTTTCATAAACCCTAAAAAGTTTTATTTTAGTAAAAAAACCGGTAAAATAAGTGTTTTTGTTGTTGGATTTTTTTGGCTAACGAACTGGTCTGAACCACTTCGACAACCAACATGTGTACTCAATTTGTGGCGAAATCGGACGTAAAATGCGGCCGTTGGAGTGTGAATGACACCCTAAAACGTGTTCTGGGAACCATGATCGGTGCTCACTTACTACTCCCGACCTTAGGTCGCACCATAAAGCTACGGCTATACTTGTACGATCAGATCAGATCAGAGCAGAGCAGAGCCGACCTGGTCCGTCGCGGAATTATTGAAAATGAACGAGCTAGAAATTCAGAATTTAATGAAGTAATCGACGTGTTTTCATCAAAAAAAGCGAGAAGAAAAGAGAGACTGTTTACCAATACCATCTAAAAAGACAATATAATTTATTTTTTACAAACAATAAAAACACTAATGTAAGTTGCACTTTATTATTTATTAGCGAATTTCCATAGGAAAAATGAGCTATGCAGTAGCCCTTATGGTAAGACCCAAGGTCGGAAGTAGCTAATAAGCACCGATCATGGACCCCAGAACACGTTTTGGGTTGTCATTAAAACTCATATATATATATATATATATGTGTGTGTGTGTTCGCACTCTATCGGCCGCATCTTAAGTCCGATTTGGTTCAAATTTAGTACACATGTTGGTTGTCTACGTCGCTCGGACGAGCTCGTTAGCCAAAAAAATCTAACAATCGGAAGCACGTTTTTTGACAGGAAATAACTATTTTTTGAGATTTTTCCTACGAGAATGAATTTGTTTTTGAGTTTTTTCAACAAATAGAAATGATAAACAACTTACTTCGGTGAGGTCGAAACGTTCGTTCCTTGAACCATAGATGGCATCTTGCAACTGTAGAATAGATGTTTGGGGTTTGGGCTATGGAAGTAACGGCAAAGCCTACGAGGAGAAGAACCGTGGGAAAGTACATCTTGGAAAAATTAGGAATCTGTGAGGATAATAATTGTATAGATTAAACTTAAGTTCATTATAGTAACTGTACAAAAGTGGTTATGCAATTACTTTTATTCACAACCATATATGCAGGATGTTATTCTGCACATTTTGTTTTTTTACGCGACCTTATAGCTCGCTTGATTCCCCCAAAATAGACCAAAACGTAAAACACCATAGAAGTACCCATGGATGCTGACGCGTTTTATAGTTATTGTGGAGTTCGTTCCACAAACTAGGCCTACTCACTGGTACGGGAATACGCACAAAATCATCCGCCTTCTCAGACATGTTTCACAACACTGATGGCGAGCGATTTGAGCGACAGTGGAAAGTTTTCTGTCAAGCCCCGGTTTTCTGACATCTGCGTCGCAGAGCCTCAAATCTTGTAGTCTCACACCGCTTGTCGCTCGCACCGTAGCTACCTACTCGCTATTCATATATAACCTAATGCTGATAGAAAATTTGATTTTTCTCTCCAGTCGCTTGTAAAAAACCTAAAATTTAATAAAAACATTTAGAAGCTAAACATATTTCCGTATTAAAATTAAGCTTACGTAACATATTTCTGTTTTATTTCCAGCTTCAACCAGTTTCGCCATCAGGCCAGAGACAACCATACTCCACAGTTTCGTCGCACTCGCCATCATCTACATTCACCACAGGTAGCGATGTTCCAAAACTGCCGCGGCACTCGAGTGTTACCAGAAATCCTTTATGTAAATACTTACTTACTGTAATAAAATTTTAAAAAGGTGCAATTTCAATGAACCAAAAGCTAACTGTCCATCGATATCATACTGTTCTTTGTATATTATATGTAATATTCTAAGTCAGTTGTCTTCGACGGGGAATAACAATCGCATGCACGTTTTTTTTTACACCGTTCTCTATAAGGTCCTTGGCAACCCTACCTTAGGCGTGTGCTTTATACATAGCTATTCCAGTTGAGAGTTTTTGACGGGTGTTTTCTTGGTTGACGAAAACTGAGTTGACATTGTTAAATGTATGGAGGATTTATTTTAAAAGTATTAGAACTAATAATTGTATAATAATTTAAAAATACACATGCAAGTTATATAATTATTAAAAAACTAATTGTACCATGAATATAAATGTATGACAACATTATTAGTACACAGTTGAAAAATAAAAGAAGACAATTAATTGATCAAATCTAGACTGGACTTCTAAATGAAGGTTTTTGTTGACTGTAAGCTAACTAACGTGTTGTGTGAGTAGTAAAGTTTATCGTCCTCAATGACGTCACTGTGTAGCCTATTATCTATAGGCAAAAGTCTGAAATATACAGGCTGTTCAGGTTCCAAGAATTTAGGGCGTGATTCCCCTCATTAAAATAAAATGAAAATTTCAAATAAACATAGGTACAAAAATGCTCCATTTTCTGTCTAGCCGCTATTTGTTTTTTTTTACAAAATAATTTATATCCAGAAAAATCTTTGACTGATTGAGTTCAAACTTGGCACGACGTTTAACCTAACAATGATCTATCTCAAGAAAAATAAACGATTTTATCCAATCATGCGTTTCAAAATGGAGGCTGTCTGAAAATTCCAACCCTTACTCAAAAACTGTACATTTTAACAAAAAATGTCAAGACACCTTTTGTGTAGCCCTTTTGATTCCCTATCGACTAGGCGTGTATTTCACCATTCCTGCTTGCAGCTATCATCAAACGACAAAATGTGAGAAATTTAGTTTTTCTTTAAATATACGTAATCAATTATGTTTTTGTCAAGTTTTATAAAAGAGGTTGTTACCAATAAAAAGCTTTCCCGAACAAGATTCCTACATATTTACCAAGTCGATATCACTATGCATTGATAGAATTTCTATTGATGTATTTGAAATATACTTCTATTACAATAAAAAATAAGAATCTAGTATAAAGAGATTATTTTGAAATAGAAACTTATTTTTCTTTTCATCAAAGAACCTTTACAAAACGTCTCTCCCTTTTCGCCGTCCAATTAGAGTCGTCTAATTTGTTCTGCAATATTACATTTTTGTAAAATTTGACATTTTTCTACTTTATAATTATGCTTGCGAGAGATTTTAACAGCGCTGTACAAACAAAATTATAATTAAGAATATATTAACTTGAAAATATTAGCTTTGTTAATTTATTACAAGACTTGGATATACGCAATATCTTATTTTTTCTTGCAGATTCTTTTAGAATTTAAAATTTAATTGCAATACAAGTGTGTGAACTAAGTTGTGGAACAATTTCAAAACATTTCTGACCAGCAATAAGGAAACAATAATTCATATTAAAACTAATTTAAAATTGGGTTTCTAAAAAGAAAACACCAAGAACGTAAACTCTTAAATGGTTCAGATAATAAAACAAATAAATATAAGGTCCACTCATTATATTATTATATAAATTCAGTTTAAACTGTATAACATATAAGATATAAGTTAAAAACAGTGCTTACGGTTGGTTTTAAATCACTCGCACTTTGTACAAAAATGCATTCTTATAATAAATACATATTTACTTGCGAGGTTAAGTCAATAAGTAAAGTGAAATTTATAAAGATCCAAATTTAAATGTACTTACATAAATAATAGCAGCATTACTTTTCAACGTAATCCCTTCCTACTTCTATGTACTTAGTCCATCTTTTAACGAGCATCCAACAGCTGAAAACCGAGATTTTGAAGGCAGTGGACTAGGTTTATGGACGAGCATTATCCAGAAGCAAAATCACGCCTTTTGACAAGTTCACCAAGTATTTTGTGTTTGATTTTCGGCTTTAATAAACGCAGTAGCTCACAGTAATTGTCACTTTTCATTGCTTAGGTTGACCTGAAGGTTTGAAGTCAATCAAAATTGGACATTCCATATCCCAGAATATGGATATCATAACCTTTCCTCCAGACACCTGAGTTATAAACGTTTTTGATGTGAAGGGTGTTTCCATACCCAACTTTGTCGCTTACTCTCCTGCTCGAAAATGATGGACCCATGTCTCTCATCAACAGATATTATTCGGTTACGAAATGGGTCTCCTTTTTCATAACGTTCTACATTTAGAACCAAAATTTTCAAACCATTGCCTTTGTGGATGCTGGAAACCCAGCGAATGTTTAATCATCTTTAAATGTTTAAAGAATTGTGGATGACTGAATATGCTGAGCCATGACGTACACTTAACTCACTTGCAATTTCGTCAACTGTAATTCTTCGATTATCGAGAATCATTTCTTTATCCGCTTCAAAATTGTCATTAGTCTATGAAGTGGAAAAACAGCCCGCTGTTCATCACACAGAGAAAATTTCACTTTTAAAGCTGTCAATCAGTTCGTAGATCTTGTTCCACTAAACTGTCTAAATATTGCTGTTGCATTCGACGAATAATCTCTGGTTTCACACCTTCTGAACTGAGAAAACGTATCACTGCTCGGATTTTTCCTTGGTGTAATCGGACAAGGGAGAACTCATTTCACACAGTCTATTAAACACAATAACAAGTAGCTAACAATGCAACAATACTTTCAATGAACAGCTGATAGACGTTATGAGTTATAGCAAAACAATCAGTGCTGCCATACATGTGATTTGGAGGGAAATCAAAATGTCCCTTTACTTTTTGACTTTCCTTCGAATAAATGCGTTAGAGAAAACAAACAATTGATCGTATGCTTTTCTTCGCACACATATTTTATTAAAACTTAAGGGAATTTAATTTATATTTTTTTCCACATACCGTCAACACAAAATAAACTATTCCTTAAAAATAAATAAAGCCTTACTTGCAATTCATTAAAATGTACTACATGAGGCGTTGAAAAATACTTTATTTTACACAGTTTAAAAATGTTTTCATTATACTACACCAAAAACTGTTTTCTAAATCTGTTTATAGAAAAGTAAGTAATAATTTTCCGTGCACTAAATAGAAAATTTCTGCCAACCAGCTGAAGAATGAACATATAAGTTTTATGTAAACAGCTGATGTTAACGATAACACATTTATTTAGTTACAGAGTCTAAAATAAGTGTAAACATACATCTTTTGTGTTCTACAAATTCCCATAATGGATTTCAGTGATGAAATATAATGAGCCTGATATTCCAGAAAGTTTTTAATGAAACACAAGAAATAACTGCGAATTTGCTGAAAATCAAAAGAGAACTCAGCAAAGGATTAAATATTGAAAATAACACAAATTTTACTATAAATATTAATTTCTAATAGTATGATAATTGTTTGAAATAAATTGTAGTTATGTATTGAGTTTATATTATTATTTTTATATATAATAAGATGTTATGATTAAAAGTATGTTACTTTTTCGGTGTAGTATATGAAAAGTATCGTAAGTAACTAGCCCGGTAGGTTTTCCCCTTGCACTCTGGAACTACTTACGAGGCTTGTAACGTAATATACTATATTTTTTGTAAAACAGAATCTGTGTCAGTGTAACTGAATCAAAATATTTTACACGCTGCATTTATATAATTTAATCTGATCGTTCTTGCATGTTTGAAAAAAACCAAAGATTTATTTAAAGTAAATGTATATAAGTGTATAAGTCATTTAGAAAATGTTAGAATAAAATGTTTTAGTTTTAAGCTTACCTTTCGCTTTGACCACGGCTTTTTTGTTTTTATACTTTGATGCACATAAAACGTTTTACTTGAACTGTTGTATATATTATAGATTTACATATATAAATGTGTTAAGATACCTTTTAAACTAAAGAAAATTAGTCAAAATATAGATGTAATGGGTTATTTTTAAAATGGGGTAGAATTATAAAATTTAGCGTTTAAATATCATTTATTTCTGCTTCATGGAACTAATTCACTACATTAAATTGTAAACTACTTTCGATGTACCGTTATTTTCTTTATCTATATAATATAGTATATTATTTATCTGAAAACTTTTTAATTGTGATACTTACAATGAACAAATTGTATCTAATATATATTTTTTATATTTATGTTTTACCCTAAATACATGTAATCGATTGTAATTTACCTCATAGTCAAAATGAATCAAAATTGTATGAAATATAATTTAATACATTATTGTATGGTTTATTTTTTAAATAAAATTATATTAAAAGTTCAAGAACGTATTTTTATGTTATGTGTATTTCTATAGGTTTATCTCAATAGTGAAAAACATGTAGAGGGTTTTGTTTTAAAATGATCTACCATTGGTATGTTATAAACTACAAATCTGACAGCAAACTTTAAATGGAAAACCTTTCCTTGATTTTTTTTTTAGCCGCAATTTTCCAATATAAAAAATACGATTTTCGAATTTATAATTTATTTGAATACTTTTTTCTACTTGATTTTCGTTTGTTTTTTATTCGAAAACCCGTTCATGGGTTATACAGTTTTAAACACCCTAACATAGCGCAAGATGGAAACGTTTTGAACCAATGAAAACGCTCTTACCAAATATTGTTTAGTCAAAATATAACTTTTAAAAATAAACAAATACGGGGTTTTGTAAGTTTTGTTAACCCATAGTACAGAGGAACTAACTAAGTGACAAAACTACTAATTTTTTTACACACATGAAAAATTAAGTTTATTAACTGTTCAGTATCAGCTGATTCAGAATCCAGAATTAAGTAAAATACAAAATAATCATAAAACATTCTAAAGACTTTCGCCATTTTCTAGTATAAAAACATTAAAAACTATAGTTTAAAATGATAATTTGTAGCCTAATAAACAGAAGGCTTTCGTTAAACAACAATGACAATCAACAGCTGATATTTAACATCGGTTATCAACTTCATTTTTCATGTGAGACAAATTTGTAGCTTTATCACTTAATTCCTCTGTATTATGTTTTTATAAAAGTAACAAAAAATGTATTTATTGATTTTAAAACGGTATTTATTTGTTTAAACAATGCTTTATTAATGTTAAGAGCGATTTCATTGGTTCAAAACTCAACCGCTCTGTTAGTGTGTTTGTAAAACTTTATAGTATTCTAACTTCTAAACCGTTATTAGTATTAAAAAACGAAAAGTATAAAAAAGTCTTTAAAGAACTTGTAAAATAAAAAATCATTATAAAATACAAGACAGTTTATGTGATATTAGAAGTTGGGTTTTCCAATATGAGGCCCTTTACACATAATTAAACCTAAATTTTTTTTCAAAAATTGAGGAAGGTTCCTTATTTAAAGTTTGCTGTCAGATTTATAGTTTACAAGATAGCAATGGTGGCACATTTAAAAAAGACATCAATTATATATCTATACGAGTAGTTTGTATACATGCTCTGCTACGTAGAAACCAGGTGAAAATATGAAATTTAATTTTATACGAGATGTAAATTTCTTGCATTGCTGCCTAACAACCATATGCATTTTTTATTGATTTTCCAACTGCAATTATCAACAGTATTCCTAAATCATTTTTATACAATAATGTAAAATGAAGACACCACGATATACAGTTTAATAGTTTTATATGGCACTATTAAACTATCACAACATACAATATAAAGAGTGCATAAAATCCCTTTAATCCCCATTATTTTGTTACAGAAAATAAGTTAAAAAAAATTGGGATGTATCTTGTTTTGCATAATAAAACAAAAATTATATTTTTATTATAACACTTAAGCAGGTTCTTGTCGCAGGTTCTTGTCCGTAAAAAAAATTATTTCAACCTTGTCTTCATTTGAGCTATTCATTTGGAATAAAGCAAAACTGAGTGCTACCAAAACCACAAAAAATATCAGGAACAAAATTTAAGAGGTATTGCTTTCCAATCATACATGAAAAGTGGTGTTTACAGTGGAGGAAGTCAAGAGCATAGGTCAAGGGTTGTATTCCCGGTTACATTTACATTTTCTGCCCAAAGTTTTTCAAGTACACTTAGTGGTACCGCACTAAATTCATTTACAGTTTCTATTTTTTAAATGTGATACATTTAACCACAACCTACAACTTATTTATTAATAACATTAACAAATTAATAACCAGCTTTGATGTTATGATAAAAATATAATTTTCTAGAACTTTGTCTATTACTTTGAAACGAAGCAAGATAATAAGCTCAAATTTACGCCATTCTGTTTCTCTTTTAATAAGTTTGTCAATGGTGTATCACATGACCTACCTTTACATTTGAAATTGTTAACCCCCCTACCTTCTCAAGCCAACTAAAATCATAGAGGTTCAGATATGTCAAACAAATTGTCATGTTATGCAACACAAGATATATATAAAGTTTTGTTAACTTATTTTTTGCAACAAAAATAATAAAGGGGGCTTAAAGGGACTTTATGAACACTCCGTATACCAACATACCGAACCCTACCATCTAACCAAGGAGGGAAGTAATCGTACACAGTGGTCAAAAACAGTGAAAGGAGGTGACGCTCGAGGGGTCAGAAACATTATTACTTTACACAGCATGAAAACCATTTCATCAAAGTTTGTTTTCATATTAAGTAAACTAGTAGGAATAGTTTCTTCTAATGGTTGGAAAATGAAAGTTAGAATAAGAGTTTTGAATTTAAAATCAAAATGAAAAAATCCCTAACAAATGATACCTCAAAAGATATTATCATAAAACATTTTACTAAACTTTTACCCCCTAAAATATACAGTAAAACGTTGTTTTATTTTTAAATATATGTGGGTTAGCTCACTTTAAAGTTTTAAAATTTCAGTGATAACTTTCAAGATCACTAAGAAACAAGAAGGAAGTAACTTACATACAAATAAAAACATCTTGTTTGGATGCACATTTGAAGTATGTATTAGATTTTGTTGTTATTAGCGAATTTCCATAGGGAAGATGAGCTATTGCAGTGACCCTCATTGTAAGACCTAGGGTCGAGAGTTGTGAATGTGCACCTATCATCGTCCCCAGAACATGTTTTGATGTGTCATTAAAACATGTATATTATACATTATGGGATCGCACTCTAGCTGCAGCATTTTACGTCCGATTTGGTCCAAATTTGGTTGGTTGTCCACAGGTTAGTTGTCTAAGTCGCTCGGACGAGTTGGTTAGCTAAAAAAGTCCAACAACCTGAAGTACATTTTTTGACAGGACGTAACTATTTTGTTTAGATTTTTCGTACCTGAATTAAAATGTTTGAGGTTTTATCTAAAAGTATAGATGTAGGATAATATTCTGCACATTTTGTTTTTTCACACGACCTTATAGCTCACTTGGTTCCCCCAAAACAAATCAAAACGTAAAATTCCATATAAGTACCTGGTTGAAATCCACTTGGGGGATTTTACCGAGGCAGTATCTTCTGGTCCGAGGTCGACGGCCGAGTTTGTTTCTGGAGGCTTAGTTGCAAACAAATTCTACTAATACATTTCCTACGCTCAGGCAGCTAATCAGCGCCTTAGTGAGTAGATCAATTGCATAAATGATTGGTTGAAACCCTAAAACATATAAACTAACACTTTTGAAATTCGCTGAACTCACATCAGCGGTTCAGTTGCGTAATCGATTTATTGTTATAATAAAACTCCTTTTTATCAAGAAACACTCATGTTATTCATTTACATAAAAATATAAACAAGAACATCCCCAATGAAGAATTTAAGTTCGTGTTTGGGAGCAATAAACGCCCACACTTATCTAAATATGTATAAAATAATGTAATACATCGATCACGCATCTGAACCGCTGACGTAGCTGAGCGAATTTCCAAAATTAAATTTATATGTTTTACGGTTTCAACCAAATATTTATGCAATTTGTCTACTCATGAAGGCGCTGAATAGCTGCCTATGTGTACGATATTTATTAGATTTTGTTTGCACTTCAGTATCCGGCTAAGGCTCACGCACAGCTTCGTTCCGCTCGCACCTCGACATTGCGACCTCGTATCAGAACCGGCTACGTGGATTTTAACCGTGTACATTTATGGTAGTTTACATTTTCCGTCCAAGCCACTTAGAAAACCAACGTGTGTACCAAATTTGGACAAAATATGACGTAAAATAAGGGTCGTTAGAATACCAACACATTTACAGGATGTTTCGTAACTGTTGTTACATATTTTCTGGGATTGTTCCTGAGTCCAAAGTAAACACCAAATCACTGTTCATTTGTCTAAAGTTATTTCGGTTGTCCTACTTTGACCAAATTGCGTTTTATATATCTAAAATATTACTTAACGAAATAATAACAAATTTGTATCAACCTATCTATTAGAATTACCTACTTGGGAAAAAAGCTATGCTGACTTGACCAATAGCATAAATTTAATAAACATTTTTGTAGACAAACAGTTTTTCTATGTCAAAATAAATTAAACTATTTTGATTAAATTTATTATTGCAATAAAATATTATTTAATTTGTTTCATTGTTGCTGCACTGGTTTCCGATTCTGGTCATTGCCCCGTGCACTGTCTCGCTAAAACTGCCATAAGTCTGTAATTATTCTCCAACCGATTTCAAAAACTAAAAAACCTATTCTTTAGAGAATTCAATTTGCTAAAAAAGGATATCCGTGAAATTTTTTCAAGAAAGCGTTAGATTTTTCGTTATGTCTGTTTAAAAATTTTAAACTGCCGCCATTTAAAAAATATTTAAATCAAGTCAACATAACTGTTTTCCCACATAAGTAATACTAATACAAATAGTTGATACAAATGTCATATTATTTCGTTGAGTCATTCATTTTAAGATTTGAACTTTTTAATACAAAACTTATTTCGGTCACAATAGGACAACCGAAATGATTTGAAACAAATGAACAGTGATTTGGTGTTTTCTTTGGACTCAGGAACAATCCCAGAAAATATGTGACAAGAGTTACGAAAAACCCTGTATATAATTTTTAATGACACCCCAAAACGTGTTATGTGGACCATAATCGGTGCTCATTGACTACTACCGACCTTAGGAAACCCTAAGAGTCACTGCAATAGCTCATCTTTCCCATAAAAATTCACTAAAACCGACAAATTATATTTTCCAAAAACATAAGAGAAATACGTAAACAAGTCTTTAAACATAGGGCAAGCAGCTAAAACTTCATTACTAAATGAAAAGCTGCACTAACAACAGTGGGGCTTACAAATTTTCAAGTCTAATTTCTCACGGCTGTTTGTGCAAAAACAAAATAAACGGACTAATATCAAAGAAAGTAATTAAGGGAGGGCCATACTAGAGAATTCTAGAAAACCTTATAAAGCGTCAGTTTTGCAAAGCTCGTTAGTGGCATCTGGTGCGGACATTTTGTGCTTAATTAGAACTTTCATACATTTTTAAAACTTAATTCTATATGAATTTATTAACAAAGCAGAGCGTTTAATTGTCTTAAGAAGTTTTACTACAACTTGCGCGCGCATATACTTTAGTAAGTTTTGTAACTTAATTAAATAAAACTATGAGATTTATGGTTGGATCTACTTGAATTGGTTACAGATTTTGCAAGAATAACGAGATCTCATTTGTCCAAAAAGTTAATGGATTAAACAAATATATATTAGCGAATTTATATAAGATAACACGTTTTGGAGTGCCATTAAAAAATGTAATTGCGTGCTTAAGACCACACGGGAGAAATGTAAACTGTTTATTAATTAACACAACTTACGAAATGAGGAAGCAAAATGTTTATGTTTTAACACAACTTACGAAATCAGGAAGCACAATGTCAATTTCATAGGTATTACTAATTAAACATTGTATTAACATTAACAGACTAAGCCTATGATGTAGAACAATCTGTTACAGTTATATACCCAACTCAAATATACCAACAAATTAATTCAAATTAACATTGCGACTGTAGCCAAACCGGCTAAAGCGCTAGTCTATGGTGATGAACTCTTCTGGTTCGAATCTAGGGAAGACCAACATTTTTTTCAAACAGATGGAATAGAGCGTTTCACTTTAGGAGCGTTTCACATTAAGAGCGTTTCACTTTAGGAGCGTTTCATATTAGGAACGTTTCATAAAATGCATGGTAAAACGCATGACGGTAAAATCCGATTCACCCCTAACTACAAAAAAAACTATATACT
The DNA here is from genome assembly GCA_018207615.1 of Philaenus spumarius. Lineage (NCBI taxonomy): Eukaryota > Metazoa > Arthropoda > Insecta > Hemiptera > Aphrophoridae > Philaenus > Philaenus spumarius. Next base: position 91,368 of record JAGFPH010005296.1, read on the forward strand.
CTTCTATAGAAACATGTATACAAGTTTTTTGGACGTGGTGCGCCTATAGAAGTTTACACTTCAAAGATTTGGTACACAGGTCGCTTGGGCGAGTTCGTTAGCCAAAAAAAACCTAACAACCTGAAGCACGTTTCTGTTCCAAAGTAAACTATTTTGAAATGCTTCGTACTCAAATATTTTTTTTACTTTTATTTACAAAACAAAATATATAGGAGAATATTCAGCTCATTTTATTATGTACACGATCTTATAGCACACGTAGTTCCGACAAAATTGATCAAAATATAAAATGCAATAAAAATAACCTTTTTCAAATCCACGTGGAGGATGGGGGGGGGGCAGTTACTGACCCAAGGCCAAGGTGCGAATTCACAAAGCGCAGTCCAAAAGGAAGAAGGGAAACACTCGCAAAGCACAGTCCACAATCCAAGGCTCGAGGTCGAGGAGCAAAAGTGAGTTTTTTCGCTGCTAGCAGAACCAAGTAGCAGCTGGTGGCTAAGATGCAAACACATTATACTGTACTAATATATTTCGTAGCTATTCTGCGCCTTCGTGAGTAGACCAATTTTCCAAACATTAAAACTCTGAAACATATAAACTTAATTTTGTAACTTCGCTCAAGTCACGTCAGCGGTTCAGCTGCGTGATCAAATACTTTAATGATTTAAGTAATTAAAAATGTATTAATCGGAACTTGTTTGAAGCTAAAAAAGGAAAATTATAAATAACAATTTCAGGAAACCAACGTTAATTAATTAGAATTTATCCAAAGTCAATGGATTACCTATAAAATTAGGGTTGGTGTTTGAATTGTCAAGGACACAATTTAATACAAAGCTTGTATTATTCCTTCAGAGAGATTACGCAACAATAAAACTCTAGAATTTATTTTTCGTACATTTCTAAAGTTTGATTGGAGGAACGGAAATTATATAGGCTATATTTTGTTTGACTTGTCAGTCTTTATGCCAAAGCCACACATCTCTTTAATGGTGCCTCCTATTGTGTACAAAACGTACATCAGACCGGTACTTACGTTCGCAGCTCCAGCTTGGTACTCTTTGCTATCTGTTTCTGGGAAGAAAAAGTTTGATTCCTTCCAGAACAAAACTCTCCGTTGGATCACCAACTCCCCATGGTACGTATCGAACGTCACCATCTCTCAAGGGCACAAAATCCCCACACTCGAGGACTACATCCTAAAACTAACAAATAGAGTCAAACACAGAGCCGAAGGGTCTCGATACACTCACCTCAAACAGATCATCACTGATCCTGCACCTCCGCAGGTCAGAAGAAAACGTCCCTTATGTCTGGTTTACGAACCACCATAAGTATCCAAAAAATCCAAGCTCAATTCTAAACACGTAGTCAATCCCAGAGTATTCCATAGATTCACCATCTCGTTCCCACTCAAAATTTTATTCCAAATTTAGTCATAAAAAGTTTCAATAAAGTCATTTTTAGTTTCAGATAAGCAGCCATTGTTATAAAACAGATGCTGTCTTCTACCGAGACTACGGTCTCGCCAATTTGCCAGTTTGTTAAACGTAACAGGTACCAAAAGAACAGGTTAAATGTATCAGAGTGTCTCCAAAGTCTGTGAAAAGCGTTATATTGTTGTAACTATTGCAAACTATGCAAAAAAACTTTTTACATCGTCTCTCTACCAATATAACTATTTTTTTAAAGAAATTATACATTTTTAATAGCCTGTGGGAGACGGCCAGCAGGAAGTCAAAGGAAAATCTTAAATAAGAACATAGGTCGAATGTACATCAAATTAAAGGTCTATCTTAACAAACACAATGCAGCAAGATTGACCCTACACAAAATGGGAGCCGTTTAAAGTTACAATATTGGGTAATTTGAAAATGGCTTAATTGTATTTATTGCCATTAGCTTTCTTTAAAAGCAAAACTCCGACAATCCACACAAGATTTTCTGTTGAAATGCTACTGAGCGTTATGAATGGCTACTACAACCACCTAGCTCACCGCCAAACTGCAGAAGGAAAACAGTTTGAGCATTTTTTGTAAAAAAGGTAAGCTATTATGAAAGTTTATTGGTAACTGTTATTTTTAACATGTAGTAAGAATTCATAATTTGAAATACAAATTTTTCCTCATCCTCCTCATAGACCGTTCCCACTGAAGGTGATAAATTACTCACTATCAACAAAAACTGGTCCTACTGCTGTGGATTGCCGGAATTTTGCTAATGGCTTCCCATTTTTTATTTAAAGATAAAACAACTCTTAATGACACTCTTATTCACATAGTTTCACACCGACACGGACTAAAAACAAAAGAACAAAATACAGCAGCAGAGGGAAGAAACAACTCGTGAGAAAGGATGGTCATTCCGAAATACGCTGCCGCGAGGAGGGGAGTATATTACAAGCCCAATACGGCTTCGTCATTCGCTATATGTACTACTCTTCCGCTAAAGGTCACAGTACTATTGTGTTGGGTAAGTAACAGAAATGTTTTCAGGATGTGCAAGGCAAACTACTGTTTTCTTTTCTTTCTGTTCAATCTAACACACAAGTTTTTATTATAAATTCACTTACTAAGAGATCCTCTTAAGCTCTGAATTTTTTATCAAAATCAATTCAGTTAACTTACATTTATTTGTAAGTTAACAGAATTGATTTTTACAAAAGTTTTTTTTTATTTGCCTCGGTTAATACGTAAACTCGGATAACCGAAGTTCACTGTAATTAAATTTAATGATACCATTTACTTAATTACTTTTAAAGAAGCGTTCCACACATAAGTTCATCAAAGCATTTGTCTTTATTCTGACTCGTACTATTCCTTCAACTATCAAAGCTCTTTATAGACACATTCTTTATGTAAATACCCTGCTGTGATTGTACCTAGTCATACAACGTAACCGAATGAAAAATATATAACATTGTCTCCTTGAATACAAAATTGCTTAGAGTGCAAGCAACGACACTGCATTAAATAAAATCCATTCAAAGGAATGCTATCGTGTATTCTGTAACGTGCATTATAATACAAACACCACTTCACTTCTCGTTTATAATTCAACGGTGACGTCACTAAACAAGAAACCTAGATATTGCATGTCGCGTCTCTCAGTGTTTGCCAACAAATTAGCCTACATTGCAAGTGCTTAGATTACGGGCGTTTTAATGTTCCTAGTAAGCATTCGACTTATTTTCATCGATCTTTGTTTTATTGCTTCGTAAGTGTTCTAGTCGGAATTATTGATCTTTTTTTCTAGCTTTTTTCTGTTTTTATACTAAGCTTGTTTGCACTGTTTAGTTCTTGCGAACATTTCTTGTGATCTGGCTCATCCAGCGATGGCGTCTTCCCCTGGCGGGTGTCTTCAGTTCTCTTCCAAACCTCGACGTTGTCAGGATGGTTGGTGGTGGGAAGTTGCTTTGAATAAGGTGGCAAAACGTGGTTTCGTTTAAAAACGTTTGTCTTAGTTGTTGGTCCAAATCGTACAACTAATCTTAAATCATAAGGTGAAAACAAGAATTAAACCCCAAAATTTATCAAAACGTAAAATACCATAAAAATACCACGTGGGGGATGTTACGGTTAGGGCAGCTTCTGATCCGAGGCCGCAAGATCAAGGTACTCGCAAAGTGTTTCCGCTGCGAGCAGAAAGAAGCAACGCATGCGCATGGGCTGGTGTCTGCTCAGGAACAATCAGAGAAAATATGCGACAAGAGTTACAAAACATCCTGTATATAATTTAATGACACCAAAAAACCACAATCGGTGCGCATTGACTACTACTGACCTTAGGTCTCATCACCATAAGCGTCACTGCAACGAATCATTTTCCTATGGAAATCGATAAAAATGACAAATTATAATTTCAGAAAAAGTTGAGGCCTACAAATTGTCAAGTCTAATTTCTCACGGCTGTTTGTGCAAAAACAAAATAAACGGACAAATATCAAAGAAAGTAATTAAGAAAGGGCCATACTAGAGAGAATTCTAGAAAACCGTATAAAACGTCAGTTTTGCAAAGCTCGTTAGTAGCATCTGGTGCTTACATTTTGTGCTTAATTAGAACTTTCATACATTTTTAAAACTTAATTTTATATGAGTTTATTAACAAAGCAGAGCGTTTAATTGCCTTCAGAAGTTTTACTACAACATGCGCGCGCATATACTTTAGTAAGTTTTGTAACTTAATTAAATAAAACTATGAGATTTATGGTTGGATCTACTTGAATTGGTTACAGATTTAACAAGAATACCGAGATCTTAGTCGACCAAAAATAGATTATAGATCTTAGTCGGCCAAACAAATATCCAATTATTAGCTAATTTAAATAGAAAAAATGAGCTATGCAGTGACTCTTATGGTGAGGAATGAGTGGTCAATGAGCACCGATCACAGTCCCCAGAACACGTTTTTATATGTCATCAAAATTTGGTACACAGGTAGCTCGGGTGAGTTTGTTAATCAAAAACATCCAACAACTGGAAGAACGTATTTATATAAATTAAACGTTTTTGAAATTTTTCATACTAAAATTACATTTTTGGGAGTTTTATATTTAAAAAAAATAAATATTGGAGATTATTCAGTGCATGTTATTTTGTACACGACCTTAAAGCACACCTAGTTCCCAAAAAATTGATCGATATATAAAATTTCTTAAATATAACCGGGTTCAAATTCACGTGGAAAATTTTACCAAGGGAGGCAGTTTCTGATCAAGGCCGAGGTGCGAACTCTCAAAGCGTAGTCCACAATCCGAGGTGACAAGGTCGAGGTGCAAAATGAGAGATTAAAAACAAAAGAACAAAATACAGTAACAAGGGGAAGAAACAACTCGCTGGAATGAACGATGAGTCCTAAGTAGAATGTCTTGAGGAAGGGAGTGTATTACCATTCACTATATTACCCTTCCGCTAAAGCTTACCATACTATTGCGTGTATTCTGCAACATTCATTATAATACAAACACCATTTCACTTCTCGTTCATAATTCAACGGTGTTTGCCAACATATTAGCCTATATTGCAGAGTGCTATGATTACTTGCTTCATAATGTTGCTGTTGTTCATTCGACTTATTTTCATCGATCGTTTTGTTTTTAAATTGCTTCATTGTGTTCATTTCTGTAAGTATTCTAAGACTAAGTTTGCTTGTTCAGTCAAGTTCTTGAAAACATTTGTTGTGAATGGCGTCATCCCCTGCTGGTTGTCAGTATTAGAGGTGAGACTGCGATTGCTATCACTGCTACTAAAATCAATGTTCCTTGTACTGAACAGAGAGCAGTTGCGATTGCTCTTCGAACGT
>JAGFPH010005297.1:10614-20830 GCA_018207615.1 Philaenus spumarius
ATATGTTAGGGGTAAATTTTACGACCCTTGTTGTCCCGGGTTCAAACTCTACGTTAATATGTTAATAGCAAAGGGACAGATCAATAACAATGCATTCCAGTAGTTCAGTGGTAATACTTATTTCTCTACATTTACTCATACAATACAATACAATACAAATACATACGATTTGATACATTAGCCTAGACTTATGCTACAAACATCTCTTTTACTAGGTACTACTTTCGTATGACAGACTGAAACAAGAACTCGGTAAACAAAGCTACTGAATTTACTTTAATTAAACTTTCCCGTTAAACTTTTGACCCCAAACTCAATGTGATATCGATTGACTAAGTATTCTGTTACTCACTCAAATCTCGTTCTATTGCAGAACCGGTTTCGCCCTTCAATCTCGTGTAGACTTCTCGTAGAGATGACTTGTCTCTTGCTGCCCAGCTTCCAACCCTTAGCTTCTCGATCACAATACTTGGCCAAATCTCGGCCCAACGTCCTTATAGCTAACTGGCCTAGCTCCCGGCCCCACACTTTAACAGACTGGCCTCGAATCTAGATTAGGGTTATGCTTATAAAACCCATCTAACTTCCGTGTTGACAAACTACACTGTTCTTACGTGCAACACAAAAACACTTCCGCCAAGCTCATCCTTCCTTATTTATGCTTCCTTGCTTACCTCCATCTGTCTTACGCAAAGTAATATCTTTACACTAAACGTACTAACTATAATACTGAATATAACTAATCTTTATAACACACCCTATCAATTCGTAACAGATAGTAAATTAATTTATGGTCTTAACTCTAAAATTGTATTGAACTTTACTTATCTTGGCTCATTGGTTGATGAGGAGGATGCTCCAAAAATACAAAAGACATTAATGCTTTTGGTTGATGGTACATGTAAAGGCATGATTCCACTAAGGAACATGGGAACATATCATATGCTATTTATTTAGTACATTAGCATAAATAAGAAATTAAAATCTAGTTATAAGGTCCAACAACTCTCAGAGTTGGGGGATGACATAAGAGATTTTGCTCTAATGACAACCAGACAAAAAAAGACAATCAGCACTAACCCCGTAACTAATGACAAAACCTGATATAAAACGTAGGAGGCTAATTTTAGAGCATGAAAATAGTTAAAAACTATTGGAAGGAAAATTGAATACTCTGAAAGATGAATTAATAAATAATCCTCAGAATATTTTAAATAAATTTAAGTTAAACAATATCATAAATGAGAAACAACATTCCATAAATAAACAGTCTGGTAACAAATCGGGACTTGAAATCGGTATCTGAATTTACTAAAAAACGATGTTGTGTTAAACATTTACAGGGAAAATGATGCGGGAAATGAACATAACTTTGTACAGACTATAAACAATACTTACCTAAAAATATCCCATACTAGTACAGTGGAGTACAGCTATTCCGAACTAATTGGGACCAAACACTGTTCGGTTTAGCGGGAATTAGGAATAGGTGGATTTCATGAATAATATTGTCCGGCTCCTCGAAGCGGCGCTTTCCCTGGTCGGGTTGTACCTTTCCTGGTCGGGTTGTGAGGGGTACCCGTCACAATATCAACATATTGACTTGTTAAGGGGTAAATTAAGTGCGAGGACATCTGCTAATGTCTGTTCTATACAGCGTTGATCGGCTCGGAGGAAAGCGAGGAGGAGGCGAACGCTCAAACTAAACTCATATCACATGCGGCAAATGCTCTTGACCCCGCTCTATTAGTAATAGTGTAAGTTTACATCATTCGTAGTAACTTCCTTCTGTTGCTTTACAATTTCAATTTCTTCTAAAAATGGAAGGAAAAGGATAGGTTGTTCGAACTGTCCGTTTTGTCATCCCGTAGTCTGTCCGTTAGTACAGCATTGGTACTAATCAGATTTTGGTAAAATTGGTAAAATCAGATGACGCCGCGAGAAGTTACAAAACAAAAGAATGAAAACAATAGACATAAGACAGAGTAATCAATGGAGATTGAGCGGGGAAGGAAGAGCCAATCAGCAACGCGCAAGCAGTGGTGCCAATATAAGGTTGAAATTAATTGATTAAAACAATTTATTTATTTATAGCAGAAACACCACAAGGTGCATAGCAACGTCATTATAATAACTACAGCTTAGTCCTATACATAACATAATAAACCCAAAATAACAATAGCAGATATAGCACCTAAAAATTTATAAATAACTAGCTGACCCGGCAATGTTTCGCTATTGCTTAATTTGAAACTTTGAAAGCCTGTAATTCGTATCCCTGAGGGCCGATGTAAATTATAATGGGATTCTGCTCATTGCTTGATTTACCTAACCTAAAATTATATTCAGTTTTTGATCCAAATCAGTTGTTGATCAAAATCAGCTGTTGATCAAAATCAGCTGTTTTAAGCTTTTCATACGAGCAGCTGTTTTTTGTGACCCTGATAAAATCAAAAGAAATATTTCTTCTTCTTCCTTAAGATTGACCTTCCATAAGATTAACATTGAAACTTTGAGGGCCAGTGGGGCGTAGCCCTAATGTCCTAGGACTTCGGTAAATGGCCTAAAACCTTCCCAGGGTTAACTTGTGTTACTATGCAAAATGTCAAAGCAATCGGATGGACGGTTTGGTAACGCATAAAGGACAAACAAACGGACATACATTGAATTTTATATATATAGATAAAACTCTAAAAGAATAATAACTATAGTAAAACCAACAATACAAATAAATACAGAAACAGGACTAAATTCAACAACTTAAACAATCAAAGTACCAACTTATGAAACATTCAGTCCCCTACAAACTCCAGCACATGCTCGCACCCGACCACAAGAATATGCAAGAGCTGAGGAATACTACCAGTCAATAAACTCCTCCACCGAGTAAAAGGATCCAGACAACAAAAGTCGACTAAGGCTTTTTTTAAAAATGTCACAACTTTCAATATTTTTTAAGCTTTCAGGTAATTTATTTAACAATGCTACACCAGCTTGTGATGGTAGCTTTTTGTGCTTACTGAGCCTATGTTGGCCTAGACGTAAGTAACTTCCAAATTGGGTACCATAGTCATGTACATCCTTATTTAGTGTTGTTTTACACTTGTATTTAACCTTATAACGGCCATACGACACCACGTCACCATGTTTCACGGCGCAAACGCAACAACTTCACACTTTGCATAAAATTTGCATATATTTGCATAAACGATAATTTAACCCACTTAAAATTATCCAATCGTAATAAAACTGGCACCATTGGAAAGGAAATGAATTAAACTTTAATTTTTGTATTTACAACTTTTTCGTAAAACGTATATTTACATACGTAATCATCGTTTTAAAATGTGCACATCGGCCTACAGCTCTTTCCACGCGGGAATCTGCGCACAATTCTACTGTTATTTCTCACTCTTGCAACGTTTCCCACCATCTACAATAATGTTTCTTTGGCATTTCTAACATACCGTTGGATTGGTTGTGATTTCATCTTTCTGTTGGTGTCTTCCAATCAGATTTCACAGTACATTTACTGCGTCAAACAAGATTTACTGTAAACCCTTGCGATTGGACAGTCTCTCAACCGATAAACACGCCTTTTGTCAACGATTATTTAGTAGGCAACGCCCAATGATTTGACAGATTGCTTTATATCATTTTGTAGACGATATTCTGTATTTTGTAATGGTACAAAGTAAACCGGATAAAACCGGTTTTGTGATTGTCTAAACAGTAGTGTAAAGTTACGTTGTTGTGAGATCGACTCGGGCTTTTGTTCCCACGCTATTTCCTATTACGCAACCTACTGCACGTGTTGATTCGGGAGTTTTTATTCGACTGATGTCTTTTTGTTATTCAGATAAATGTAACTCAAACACTTTTGTGAACTAAGGAAAGACAAGTACACCGTTCTTTTCATTGATTTATCCTCTACACTTTCTTATAATAATATTTCATTTTTGGTCAAAGCATATATTAGTAAAGCACGTTAAAATCTAGGCCTAGGTAGGTACCAGTTGTGTACTTAAAACATAAAAACGGGTTTTTTCAAAATAAAAAATTTGAAATTGATAAATGTTTTTATACAGTTCTATTTAGAACTAAATTACGAAACTTTTTTACGCTTACGAAAAAAATACAAAAAATGTTTACTAATTTTTATGTAGGCCTAAAGTTGAACTTTTTCCTTTCGTTACTGAACATTTTTTGTTTCTTGAGCTAATAACTTTTACAATTTCAAAATAAACTTATTTTTAGTGGCATATTTGAATTCTTTGAAGTTTCTTCTACAAAAAAGCTACTGAACACATTTGGATTGGGGTTCATTTACTATTTTTGGCGAATTTTTAAAAATATGCTTGCAAAACGCTAAAAACGGGCTGGCCAATTTTAGCTTTAACCGTGGCCGTTGTTGGGTTAATGTATAAAATGACTTCAAAAATATACATGCTAGGAAGTGTCAATATTCCTAGCTCCCGAAAAGCATTTCTACATGACCCCATATTATTTATATGTGCTACAAGCCGTACTGACTTTTTTTATAATCTAAAAAGCCTTTTCACTTGTTGAGATGAACAATCACCCCATACTATGATTCCATAGTTCAAGTGAGGATGTATAAGCCCATAGTAGGCTGTTAACATTGTGGATAGATTACAATAGTGCCTGAAATTTCTTAATACAAAAATTCCAGAGCAAAGTTTTTTGCATATATTGTCTGTATGAAATTTCCAAGTTAGTTGGTTATCAATGACCAACCCCAAAAATTTAGCAGAACTTGCCTCTTTAATAATATTATCCCCCAACATAACAGTTGGCCTGAACTTTGCACTATTTTTGTTTAAGTTAAAGTATAAATAATTTGTTTTGTCTTGATTGACAGTTAAATTAATGGATTAAACAATGGATTAAATTAAGTTAAAAGTGCAATAGAAAAATGAAATAAACTGGAGAAATCATAGGTAAATTAGGGAAGCTGTGTGGAGAAGAAAAGTTCCGGAAAAATGGGAAATTTGGAACAAGAAAAACATAGTGTAAGTTACTAAAGGTTGGTAACAGAACTAGTGGAAATTAGCCCTATATAAACACAGGACACGATGTTTTGGACTACTCTTTGGAAAAAATACTCTGTAATAATCGTAACTTTTATAAATCAGATCTTCAATGTGGCGTACAAGTTAAACTGCTTAGACGAATTTGGACTTAGAAAATGTTTACTACATTTACCTAAAATAAAAGTTAATTGTATATCAAGTATAAATTAGCAGTAGTTACGACAACTCGATACAGTTCATTAGTGAGAGAAGTTGTGATGGTTATCATTGTTCAATATTAGCCAAACAATATTGAACATACGAAGACTTTAATGAAGTAGCAAATTGACTTTATTATTGGAACTTCAGGAAATCAACTAGCGAACCTACGGACATGAGATTCTAGCAACGCTGGAACAGCATAGGCGAACGCCAGACATCAAGAAGACATCTTTAATCATCAAACATCTGTAATTCTTCAAAGTACAACTTTAATAGAGCAACACGCCTACAAGACCACAGCACACTGTTCAACTGTACACGATATCAGGAGCGAGACCACACCCAACAAGAGCGACTCAACCCTGCTAGCCAACCTGCAGCTCACGCATATAACATCAGCGCCGTTGAGACGGCCAACTTAAGCGTATCCAAGGTCTGTGAAAAGCGTACTTACGATATTATCCCAAATAAATTTGCCTGATTAAATTCACTTAAATTTATTGAATATACTGGGTTAGATAGAATGATCAATTGATTGATTTCTTGGTGTATTTAAAAAAGTCGTAATTAATTAAATTAAAATAAAGTAAATTCAAATAATTAAATAAATTGAGTAATTAAATTGTATTAAAGAACTAAAGTAAATTTAAATTGAGTAAATTAAATATAATTATTAAAAGCAAGTAGAATAAGAAATTTGTTCTGCCTTAATAAATTAAGAAGAAGTAAAATTAAATTAATTTGTTTGGAAGTTGTATTTGTTGGAAAGATTCCAACAAAAAGAAAATATTTTAATTTATGTTTTTTAAATTGGAATAAATTGCTAATTATTATTTTTCAGTATAAACAAGTTTTAGTTTTCACTTAGTACCTATTGTTTGCATATTCCATCACAATATTTCCTAGTATGTCAACCCTAGATAGGGTGCGCTAAAATTTTTGCACTTAAAGAGGCGCGTGGCCTAAAAATGACCGCACTTCGTTTTTTTCTCTATTTAAAAGGAAATTAATAATAATGTATTTAGACATGAAATATAAAATTTAAACATAGTTAATTAGACTTAAATCAAATAAAATATAGTAAAAACTTGGAGTCCAACCCTTTCAGCTGGGATTATGTTATGACGGCGGATACGTCATTCATGTGAGGACACTATTTCATTTTCCCATCTTTTCCAAAAATGTAATTTTCAGGAATATTTGGAGAATCAATTGTTCACTTTCTAGTAATTCCCTGTTATCTACCTGGTTCATATTTTCTTCCAAGTCAGTGATTTCATCTGGCATAAATCTTTCGTTGATATCTTCAAAAGACACTTCTGAATCGCTATCATGAACATTTTCTTCAACTTCATCTTCTGATTGATCAGATCCTTCTTTTTCAATCGTATTTTCTTGTACATGATCATTTTCGTGTAGGTTATCATTATCAAACAACAATGTACAAAGTCTTTCTCTTCTTTCATTATCAGCCCGAGACTCCTCTTTCTCCACTCTTTGTAACAACTTTTCTAATCTTTTACTCTCTTGTTCATCCATTTTTATTAAAAAAAAACTTTAAATTATAAAATTATATAAGCTAAACAAAGAATAATTATGTAACAGATTTAGGCGCATGGCTTATAAACGACCGTAAAAGTTTTAGCACAAAAAGGCGCGCGGCCTAAAAATGACCGCTACACAAATTCAACACTAAACACAGCACAAGGTTTTTGCAAGAACTGACTACCGATCAGGTGGCTGGTACAGGGGGATAGATGTAATGAAAGGGAAGTTCATCGGACCACCAACGACGAACTTACATAAGAAAAAGTGTTTTGTGCGGCCGTTTTTGCGCCACGCGTCCTACCTAGGACTAAGTATTATCTCAGTGTTTAGTTATCAAAATATCCAAAGCACAAATAAAATTATTTACAAGGTCAGTTCCACTGTTCTCACTACTTTGAGGTTGATAAAAAGTAGAAATAAATTCTTGTGTTCTAAACTGAGCTTAATTAAAAGTAAATTAAATTTTGATTACTGGAAGGATAATTTTGAGAGTTTTTCAATCGGAATATTTAGACAGCTAAATATTTGACAACCAGTTGTATCCCCTAGGCCAGACAAAAAAGATAGCCTATTTCTTCCAGTAGGTGATATTAACTTATTTTGCAACTGCTCTAGAGCCGTAGTGTTCCCGAACTTAGTGTACATAAAGTTAGTAAATTTCTCGAAAGGGGAAGAACGTTGTAAAATCGGCTTCCCGAAGGAGAGGCCCAATAGATCGTTGTAGTACGTTTTTTCAAGAACGTCTTTTTGATTTCTCCTGTTTTTATGTTTAAAAAAATCAGTATTTTTTCTGTTCGGAATAGGCGGATTTTCAAAATAGCGTGGTTCAGAAAAGCAGGACTCTGTAATGTGTACTATTACTTGACAAGTATAGATTTGATAATACATATTTGAATGGAGATATTTTTCGCATAAATAATCTTAAAAGTGAAAAAGATGAGAGGTAGCTTCATGCAGTGGTGTATCATTTAAAATTAGTTATTGACAGATATACGAAAAAGTAGGTTGTCATCTACATAATCGCAGAAAAGTGAAAATGTGTGCACATCTGATACAAAATATTAATTATATTCTTAAAATAAACAGTTCATACATTGATATGTCTAATGCACACTCAGAAAATAGTAATAGTTATCATACACAGGAAAATATGAAAACCACAGTAAAAGCATCTATTGAAAAATCTTTTAAGTCTCAACATGAAAAGCAATAACTTTTACGTTGATGTAAAATAATAATAGAAAAAACCCTTAAGCTAAACAGTGTGGGGGAGATCAACTCCATAAAGGGCCATGGTAGTCAAAAGTATTTCAGTGTTATCCATCAGAATGCATCATTTTCAACAAAATTAAATTTATATTTTGCTTGCACCGTAAACCACATATGTTTATTGTTACTGAGCATGTGTTTAGTACAGTTAATACCAATGATTTATATTGAATAACTATGCACTGTTAATAATTAATATATTTGTTGTTATTAATGTAAATTAATTCACATTATATCTTGACTATAATGCAAATAGTTTTAGTCATTCAATCTATTTAGGGATCAAGTATAAAGTGTGTGATAATAAGACGGTTCACATAGAAAATAAGCAGTACTTCACCAATCTAAAATTATTCAGATTGCAACTGCTGTTGTCCTGAGAAAAACAAAATTTAGCTTTACAAGACTTTTACTACAAATACTTACTAGTTAATCATCGAGTAGAGAATTGCTGCATCTCTAATGGTAACAAGTTAAAAAGTTTTTGAAAGGAAGATAATAAGAATCTACAACGTTTAACCTTAATCCGATGAACAGGGGACCAATTAAGAAGTTATATCTATTTTAAAGAATGAAGATATTGGTGACTTCATTCAAGCAAACAAGTTGAAATGGACCGGACAAATCTTAAGAATTTATGAAGAAAGAGCCCAAAAAAGGGTGTTGGAGGTTAGAATTGATAAGAGGGAGACAAAGAGGTTGCTGCAAAGGCGAGCTCACAGATGCTAGGTGTTAGAAACTGACAGACAGAAAAACAACTCTATGATATTCTGGTGTAACAAGCAAAGGACATGTAACGATGATAAAAGTAAATATTATATTATAGTTATAAGTTTGTTTATTACTCAGTTCTAATATTCTAAGTCCTGAGTTTATTTTTACGATAGGTTAAACACATACATAGGTATCTAGAGTTATGTTTGCTATTTATTTTATGTCTCAAGTTTTTACTTTATAATGAGAGTTGACACATGTTGTTGAAACATGTTCTACTACATTTTCTTATACACAAATGATGTCAAATTTCAGAAAAATTATCCATCATTAGAAACCAGTTAAAAACGATAACATTACCTTTTAGATAAACGAATCTGTTTGATAGCATAATGGCAATCGTCTATTTTATTTTTTGCTTCAAAGACAACACCAAAACCTCCTTCACCCAGTATATGGACAGGTTCAAAGTCTGTCAGGTATCTGGATATGTATCTGCTGTCTTCACTGGGCGAAGATGAGTTTACACTTTGCTGATGTAGTTCTTCTACACGTCTGTTTTTGTTAAAGTATTGCAACTCCTACAGGCAAAAAAAAAAAAAATTAATAAAAACACGTTAAAGATAAATATTAAGTTAAAGATACACAAATTACTTCAAAATAAAAAATCACCTATTAATAGAAACTAGTGGACCCGGCAATGCTTCGCTATTGCTATTGCTTGATTTACCTAACCTAAAATTATATTCAGTTTTTGATCCAAATCAGTTGTTGATCAAAATCAGCTGTTGATCAAAATCAGCTGTTTTAAGCTTTTCATACGAACGGCTGTTTTTTGTGCCCCTGATAAAATCAAAAGAAATCTTTCTTCTTCTTCCTTAAGATTGACCTTCCATAAGATTAACATTGAAACTTTGAGGGCTACTGGGGCGTATCCCTGAGGACCGATGTAAATTATAATGGGATTCTGCTCATTTACAGGACACTACCTTTCTAACGGTATGCGCGAATTTCTTCTAAGATGCACACAAGCTGAGAGAAAAGGACAACAAGTTTTGTGCTTGCCTATTAATTAATATATAGATGCCACTGAGAAATAGTATAAATGCCAGGTGTAAATAAATATTTATTTTAAAAATTAAATTGACAAAATTGATGAGATGAACCTGAAGGGTATGGAGGAGTGGATTTCGAGAGGAGGTATAAGGTAGAGTGAATACAATTAGAGCTCTCAGTATTTTCTCAGGATATTTTGGTGATAGTGGAAAGTTTTTTGTACCTACTTGTGTTGTTTAGTTTTGTGTAAGACCTGACAAGTGTCAGTGAAGTTTGTAGGGTGTGTTAAGTGTGCAATCTTTAAAACATATAAATCTAAATTGTTATAAAAAGATTAATTTTAATATCTGTGTCTAATCATGTTATTGACATGG